>SJYC01079878.1:0-30131 GCA_006408675.1 Madoqua kirkii
ACAAGAAAATTCTTTGAATAGATAAACTTTATATTTTACTTAAAATAATTTACTAAAACAAGTGAAAACAGAACAACTAAAAGAACTAATGGGAAGCCAACTGTTTAAAAATATCTAAAACAAAAGAATGCATTTTTACTTTAACAATTCCAACTTCCCACAAAAATTTTTCAAAGTTTAATACTGAAATACTGAAAGGACTAGGTTATCCTGGAAAACAAAAACAAGTGACAGAATTATTCAAAATGTTTCATTTATAGATTATGATAATATAATTAACAATATGCTTTATATGGAGTTACCCAGGATCTATATTTTTTCCAGATAAATTTTGAAGTTTATATTATGCACATTCACATCCTTACATTGAGACACTAGTACCTAATATAGTAATTTAACACAATACAAAATATATATTATTTTATACTCATTAAAGTCTATGCACTATTAGTTGTATAAACTTATAAAAGAGGAAATTTGCAATCATAGAACTTAAATATCTTATCCAAGATCACACAGCTAGTATGTTGTCAAAGCAAGGTAAAATTTCATGTACTTTAATCTCAAAATTTTAATTATTACTCACTATGTTGAGTTTCAAATATCACTATTTGGAACCAGAGGGAAGCCCCAAAATGAACAGAATCGTTTCAGATCTTTATCAATAAGAAAGGAAAGAATGAAATTTATACACAAAAATCAGGACAGTGTACTTAGCATACAGGATTCTGAAACCTCAAGTTATGAATCATGGGTGATAAACAGTCTAGCTCAATGAAAGGACAGGGGCAGGATCCTTACAAAAGTGTCATATAACTGGCACAATGTGTTAGTGGAACATTCCTTTCAAAAACTTTGCTTTATTCTACTCCACTGGTCTAGATGACTTTTTCTTCCCATCCATAGGTTTTCTATTGCAATAGTTAACATATACCTCTCTGTTCCAGGAAAAAAAAAAAAACCCTATGTGGGGCTTTGAGCAGCCAGAGAGATAGTAAGGTAAGACAGTACTGTCAGACCACACACTTGATGAAATATTTATATGGGAGAAAAGTGATAAATACTTCAATTAAAAAGTCATTTAAGCAATTGCAGGTCACATACAAACAAAAACAATCCTTTTTAACTAAATTTTAAAATCATATTTCCAAATAAACTGAAGCAAAGAAACACTGTTAGACATTGGGTGAATGACATATTTCATAAAACAGAAAAATAGATTAAAATATTGAGGGTATATATATATAATATATTAATATTGCTGAAGCCTGGCTTGGAGAATTTTGAGCATTACTTTACTAGCATGTGAGATGAGTGCAATTGTGCAGTAGTTTGTGCATTCTTTGGCATTGCCTCTCTTTGGCATTGGAATGAAAACTGACCTTTTCCAGTCCTGTGGCCAATGCTGAGTTTTCCAAATTTGCTGGCACATTGAGTGCAGCACTTTCACAGCATCATCTTTCAGGATTTGAAATAGCTCCACTAGAATTCCATCACCTCCACTAGCTTTGTTCGTAGTGATGCTTTCTAAGGCCCACATGACTTCACATTCCAGAATTTCTGTCACTAGGTGAGTGATCACACTATCGTGATTATCTGGGTCAGGAAGCTCTATTTTGTACAGTTCTTCTGTGTATTCTTGCCACCTCTTCTTCATATCTTCTGCTTCTGTTAGGTCCAGATGATTTCTGTCCTTTGTTGAGCCCATCTTTGCATGAAATGTTCCCTTGGTATCTCTAATTTTCTTGAAGATAGCTCTAGTCTTTCCCATTCTGTTGTTTTCCCCTATTTCTTTGCATTGATCGCTGAGGAAAGCTTTCTCATCTCTCCTTGCTATTCTTTGGAACTCTGCATTCAGATGCTTATATCTTTCCTTTTCTCCTTTGCTCTTCACTTCTCTTCTTTTCACACCTATTTGTAAGGCCTCCTCAGACAGTCAGCTTAGTAACTTTATCTTTTCCTACTCTAGCCATCTACATAGCTAAATCAGAGCAAACCCACATCATTTATTTTGCACATTTGACTCCACTCCTTTGGAGCAAATTCATTCTCTGGATGAAATGGAACTGGCAAGGGTGTTCATAATACTTGATCATCTAGAGGGAAGCAGAACATATACTCCCTGGTAAATATTTATTAGATCATTGGCATTTTTGCATAATAATTTCATACAAACATACCTATATGAATGAATGAAAATAAATTTAACTTTCACTCAGTTTTTTTTTTTTAAGAAAGGGATTCAAGAAAGTAATTCCAAAAGTTTAAAACACTGATTTGTCTTCATTAAGTCAAAATTACTCAAATATATTCAATTTCAAATCATCCAAGGGTAAAACAATCAGAGAGATTTGGCGCTTGAAAGACTTAAGAAGTTGCTTTCATACAGATACAGCTTTACATGTGGGTAATAGAGACCCAAGTTAACACTGTCTCAAACAAAATGAAAGTTAATTTTTCTCCAATACAACCTTGCTGAAGCAGGCAAAGTGCTAGAATACTCTGCTCTGTAAAGTATCTAAGGACCCAGGATTCTTCATATTCTTCATCATATTGCTCTACCATAATTAATGTGATGTCTTTGTTCACATGGCCCTTGATTCAGTTCAGTTCAGCTCAGTTGCTCAGTCATGTCAGACTCTTTGCGGGCCCCATGGACTGCAGCAAACCAGGCCTCCCTGTTCATCACCAGCTCCCAGAACTTGCTCACTCTTGCCAATCCATTTGGTGATGCCACCCAACAATCTCATCCTCTGTCATCCCCTACCCTCCCATCTCCGATCTTTCCCAGCATCAGGGTTTTTCAAATATGTCACTGCTTCGCATCAGGTGGCCAAACTATTGGAATTTCAGCTTCAGCATCAGTCCTTCCAATTAATATTCAGGGTTGATTTCCTTTAGGATGAACTGGTTTGATCTCCTTGCTGTCCAAGGGACACTCAAGAATCTTCTCCAACACCACAGCTCAAAATTGCTCTACCATAATTAATGTGATGTCTTTGTTCACATGGCCCTTGGTTCAGTTCAGTTCAGCTCAGTTGCTCAGTCATGTCAGACTCTTTGCGGGCCCCATGGACTGCAGCAAACCAGGCCTCCCTGTTCATCACCAGCTCCCGGAACTTGCTCACTCTTGTCCATCCATTTGGTGATGCCACCCAACAATCTCATCCTCTGTCATCCCCTACCCTCCCATCTCCGATCTTTCCCAGCATCAGGGTTTTTCAAATATGTCACTGCTTCGCATCAGGTGGCCAAACTATTGGAATTTCAGCTTCAGCATCAGTCCTTCCAATTAATATTCAGGGTTGATTTCCTTTAGGATGAACTGGTTTGATCTCCTTGCTGTCCAAGGGACACTCAAGAATCTTCTCCAACACCACAGCTCAAAAGCATCAATTCTTCGGCACTCAGCTTTCTTTATAGTCCAACTCTCACATCCACACGTGACTACTAGAAAAACCAAAGCTTTGACTAGACTGACTTTTGCTGGTAAAATCACGTCTCTGCTTTTTAATATACTGTCTAGGTTGATCATAATTTTTCTTCCAAGGAGCAAACGTCTTTTAATTTCATGGCTGCAGTCACCATCTGTAGTGATTCTGGAACCAAAAAAAAAGTCTGCTACTGTATCCATTGTTTCCCCATCTATTTGCCATGATGTGATGGGACTGGATGCCATGATCGTAGTTTTCTGAATGTTGAGTTTTAAGCCAGCTTTTTCACTCTCCTCTTTCACTCTCATCCAGAGGCTCTTTAGTTCTTCTTTGCTTTCTGCCATAAGGGTGGTGTCATCTGCATATCTGAGGTTATTGATATTTCTCCCAGCAATCTTGATTCCAGCTTGTGCTTCATCCAGTCCAGCGTTTCTCATGATGTACTCTGCATATAAGTTAAATAAGCAGAGAAGTAAAGGTTCTTGGGGAAAAAAAAAGAAGAAGAAGAAGAAGTGAATTTTCCAAATGAAAGGGCTTGCTATTTTCAGGCTGGATTGATAATGGCAACATAATAATGATGATTATCAAAAGCAATAATAATGATTTTTTATAGAATATTATTTTATAGACCTTACTATGTGTCAAGCACAGCTCTAAGCATTTTCTGTGTATTGACTCACTTAATATATATCCAGAAGTGGGACTATAGGATTTTGTTGTCTATTTTTGGATTTTTAAGGAACATCCATATTGTTCTCCATAGTGACTGTACCAAAGTATATTCTCACCAACAGTTTAAGAGGATTCCTTTTTCTATAAAAGCTCTCTAACATTTGTTATTTTCAGATTTTTTGGAGATGGCCATTCTGACTGGAGTGAGGTGATACCTCAGTGTACCTTTCATTTGCATTTCTCTAATAATTAGCTATGTGGAGCATTTTTTTTCATGTGGAGCATTTTTTTTTCATGTGCTTGTTGCCCATGCTATAGTTGGTGAAGTCAAACAAAAGTTGGACACGACTTAGTGACTGAACAATAATTGCTCAGCTGTATGTCATCTTTGGAGAAAGCTCTATTTAGATCTTCTGCTCATTTTTTTTATTTTTCATATTGATCTGTATGTTCTTTTTGAATTTTTGGAAATTAATCTCTTGCCAATTACATAATTTTCAAATATTTTCCCCACTGAAATCCCATTTTTGAGAATATATCTGCTTGTTGTTGCTCAGTGGCTCAGTCATGTCCAACTCTTTGTGACCCCATGGACTACAGCATGCCAGGATTCCCTGTCCTTTACTCTCTTCCAGAGTTTGCTCAGACTCATGTCCATTGAATTGGTGATGCCATCCAACCTTCTCATCCTCTTTTGCCACTTTTCCCTCAGTCTTTTCCATCATCAAGGTCTTTTCCAATGAGTCTGTTCTCTGCATCAGATGGGCAGAGTATTAGCTCTTTAGCTTCAGCATTCATCAATCTTTCAATGAAGATTTATTAGCTCTTTAGCTTCAGCATTCATCAATCTTTCAATGAAGATTTAGTTTGATTTCCTTTAGGATTAACTGGTTTGATCTCCTTGCAGGCCAAGGGACTCTCAAGAGTCTTCTCCAACACCACAACTCAAAAGTATCAATTCTTCTGCACTCATCCTTTTTTATGGTCCAACTCTCACATCAGTATGGATATTGGAAAAACCATAGCTTTGACTAGACAGACCTTTGTTGGAAAGGTGATGTCTCTGCTTTTTAATATGCTAAATTTGTAATAGTTTTTTCTTCTAAGAAACAAGTATCTTTTTAAATTTCATAGCTGCAGTCACTATCTGCAGTAATTTTGGAGCCCAAGAAAATAAAGTCTATCACTGTCTCCATTTTTTCCCCACATATTTGCGATGAAATGCTGTGGCTGGATGCCATGATCTTTGTATTTTGGAATGTTGAGTTTTAAGCCAGCTTTTTCACTCTCCACTTTTACTGTCAGTGAGAGGCTCTTTAGTTCCTCTTCACTTTATGCCATTAAGGTGGTGTCATCTGCATATCTGAGGTTATTGATATTTCTTCCGGCAGTTTTGATTCCAGCTTTTGATTCATCCAGCCTGACATTTTGCATGATGTACTCTGCATATAAGTTAAATAAGCAGGGTGGCAACATAAAGCCTTGACATACTCCTTTTTCAATTTTGAACCAGTTCGTTGTTCCGTGTCCATTTCTAATTGTTGCTTCTTAACCTACATACGAGTTTCTCAGGAGGCAAGTAAGGTTGTTTGGTATTGCCACATCTTTAAGAATTTTCCACAGTTTGTTGTGGAAAAAGCCACACAATCAAAGGCTTTAGTGTCGTCAATGAAGTAGAAGTAAATACTTTTCTGGAATTCTCTTGCTTTTTCTGTGATCCAACATATGTTTGCAATTTGATCTCTCATTCTTCTGCCATTTCTAAATCCAGCTTGTACACCTGGAATTTCTTGGTGCATGTACTGTTGAAGCCAGCTTGATGGATTTTGAACATTCCCTTGCTAGCATGTGAAATGAAGGGCAAGTGTCTGGTAGTCTGAACATTTTTTTTTTTTTTTTTTTTTTTTGCCATTATCCTTCTTTGGGATTAGAATGAAAACTGACATTTTCTGGTCCTGTGGCCACTACTGAGTTTTCCAAATTTGTTAGTATATTGAGTGCAGCACTTTAAAGCATCAGCTTTTACAATCTGAAATAGTTCAGCTGTAGACAACTCTAGTTCAAAAAGATGCATGAATGCCAATGTTCATAGCAGCACTATTTATAAAAGCCAAGACATGGGAGGAACCTAGATGTACATCAACAGAAAAATGGATAGAAAAGACTTGGCATATATGTGTATGTGTTTATATATACAAGATAAGAAGAATTTAATTTCTGTGGTTACAGCAGTTTTATCTTTGTTCAGAAGATAAAGCATAATAATATTAGGAAACAAAAAGTTTTCTATGACCAGGTCTTGGACAAGAATATAAAGTTTTCTACTGTATAATCATAAGAGATTTGATTTAGGTCATACCTGAATGGTCTAGTGGTTTTCCTTACTTTCTTCAATTTAAGTCTGAATTTGGCAATAAGGAGTTCATGATCTCAGTCACAGTCAGCTCCCAGTCTTGTTTTTGTTGACTGTATAGAGCTTCTCCATCTTGGTTACAAAGGATATAATCAATTTGATTTTGTGTTGACCATCTGGTGATGTCCATGTGTAGAGTCTTCTCTTGTGTTGTTGGAAGGTGTTTACTATGACCAGTGCATTCTCTTGGCAAAACTCTATTAGCCTTTGTCCTGCTTCATTCTGTACTCCAAGACCAAATTTGCCTGTTACTCCAGGTGTTTCTCAGAGAAGGCAATGGCACCCCACTCCAGTACTCTTGCCTGGAAAATCTCATGGGCAGAGGAGCCTGGTGGGCTGCAGTCCGTGGGGTCCCTAAGAGTCGGACACGACTGAACGACTTCATTTTCAATTTTCACTTTCATGCATTGGAAAAGGAAATGGCAACCCACTCCAGTGTTCTTGCCTGGAGAATCCCAGGGACGGGAAAGCCTGGTGGGCTGCCATCTATGGGATCGCACAGAGTTGGACACGACTGAAGTGACTTAGCAGCAGCAGCCAGGTGTTTCTTGACTTCCCACTTTTGCATTCCAGCCCCCTATAATGAAAAGAACATCTTTTTTGAGTGTTAGTTCTAAAAGGCCTCCTTAGCCAGCCATTTTTCCTTTTTGCATTTCTTTTTCTGTGGTGTGGTCTTGATCACTGCCTCCTGTACAATGTCATGAAATTCTGTCCATAGTTCTTCAGGCACTCTGTCTAACACATCTAATGCCTTGAATCTATTTCTCACTCCCACTGTATAATCACAAGTGATTTAAGTTGTACCTGAATGGTCTAGTGGTTCTCCCTACTTTCTTCAATTTAAGTCTGAATTTGGCAATAAGGAGTTCATATCTGAGCCACAGTCAGCTCCTGTTCTTGTTTTTGCTGACTGTATAGAGTTTCTTCATCTTTGACTGCAAAGAATATAATCAATCTGATTTCGGTGTTGACCATCTGGTGATATTCATGTATAGAGCCTTCTCTTGTGTTGTTGGAAGAGGGTGTTTGCTATAACCAGTGCGTTCTCTTGGAAAAACTCTGTTAGCCTTTGCCCTGCTTTGTTCTGCACTCCTAGGCTAAATTTGCCCGGCCCTTGATTGCTCATCATCAAATTCCTATTTCAGACATAACCTAAATATTGTATACATCACTCTGCTCCTATCCCACTGGCCAGAAATGAGTCACATGGCCATACCTAGATGCAAAAGATGCTGGGAATTGTAGTGTTTAATCATAATATTCACATGCCCAGATAGAATTCAGTTACTATGAAAAATGGACAGAAGATACTTGAGAGGATTAGCTAAGAGACTGTGCCTCAGAGGTGATTTTAGATCCTTATATATAAAACAAATAAAAACTGAGCTCTGATTAAAGTGGTGAGGTGTTAGACCCCTGTTCCCTGCCTCTTGATTCTCATGAGAATCCTTTAATGACCAGGGCCCTGAAAGACACATTTGGAAACTATTGCTCCAGACCAGGGATGAAAAACTAAAATGTCAAAAAAAAAGGTCAGATAAGTAAAGTAAATAAAAGCAGTATCTTGAATGCATCCAGTGACTGACAATGGGACAACCTAAAGAAAACATTCCCAATTAGATCAGAGGGTTCTGACACACTCAGTACCAGCAGATTTTTGTCCATAAAACTCTGGATCCTGCTTACCAGACTTCCAATTTTTCAAGAGAAGCTTCAGTTCAGTTCAGTTCAGTCACACAGTCGTGCCCGACTCTTTGCAACGCCATGAATCACAGCACGCCAGGCCTCCCTATTCATCACCATCTCTTGGAGTTCGCTCAGACTCACATTCATCGAGTCCGTGATGCCATCCAGCCATCTCATCCTCAGTTGTCCCCTTCTCCTGCCCCCAATCCCTCCCAGCATCAGAGTCTTTTCCAGTGAGTCAACTCTTCACATAAGGTGGTCAAAGTACTGAAGTTTCAGCTTTAGCATCATTCCTTCCAAAGAAATCCCAGGGCTGATATCCTTTAGAATGGACTGGTTGGATCTCCTTGCAGTCCAAGGGACTCTCAAGAGTCTTCTCCAACACCACACTTCAAAAGCATCAATTTTTTGGTGCTCAGCCTTCTTCACAGTCCAACTCTCACATCCATACATGACCACAAGAAAAACCATAGCCTTGACTAGACGGACCTTTGTTGGCAAAGTAATGTCTCTGCTTTTGAATATACTGTCTAGGTTGGTCATAACTTTTCTTCCAAGGAGTAAGCGTCTTCTAATTTCATGGCTGCAGTCACCACCATCTGCAGTGATTTTGGAGCCCAAAAAAATTAAGTCTGACACGGTTTCCACTGTTTCCCCATCTATTCCCCATGAAGTGATGGGACCGGATGCCATGACCTTCGTTTTCTGAATGTTGAGCTTTAAGAGAAGCTTAGAAATCTATATTTTAGTTAAATGTCCTGTTTTTTTAATATTGGTTACCAGTTAACACATATTATCATATTTCAAAGGTTGAAAGTACACCTGCAAGCCAGATCTACCAAAGGGTCACTGAATACAATTTATAATCATCTAAGCCAGTCAGGTTATGCTCTAGACAAGGAAACAGGCTTTGAATGCTTGAATAACTAGCTCACAGTAATGTAGCCACACCTGGTTAGGGTTTTTTGTCTTTGAATTTAGTGCTCCTTACATGATACCATCATAAAATGCCACAGTGATGTTCAGAATAAGCAAATAAGGAATAAAAGGAAGGGGTGGGGGAATGTCTTTAAAAGCAATCTAATTCTATGCTACAATTTAGTGTTTGGCTTTGAAATAAAATATTTGACAGCAGATCAAGTGTGTGTTCTTTGTTCCATTCCCTCTCAATCCCATAATTGAAAGTAAAATCTGTTCTGTTTTCTACCTTCCTGGCCTGGATTTGCCAGATCCTGGCTGCCTGATCGGGAACACACAAGGCCAAGAAACGTCACAGACACTCCTGGCACCCAGGCAGTAGCCAGTCTCCCCTCTCTCCAGCATGATCCTTTTAATCACACACTTGTATCATATCAGTGGCAGATTTATTGCAAAGCACAGTTTTCATTTTTATATGTATTTTTTTCTGTAGGCAGTAAAGTAAAATGGCTAAAATGTTTGTGGCTAAAAGTTTTAAATATATGGAAATGGGTGAGTAGGGCTAAATTGTCCACGGATTAGTTAGACTGTACTTTCGTAAGATTTTTTATGAATATATCTATTCCTTAGGAACTTCTTACAGAAGAATCTTGGACTGAAAGTGTGTGTCCAGCATGAAAATTTCTCTTATACATTATTTCTACCTTATGATAGCCTTTTGAGTCCAAAACTTAGATGAAGGGACGTGCTTATTTTCTGCCTGTATTCCTAGAATCTTTTGTTTAGATCAATCTTTCCAATATTTAAATTAGATTTTTTTTTTGGTCCAGTGAATGTTATCCTAAATGTATAATGAGGGGAAATGTTGGAAATATAAGTAGTCTATACCCAATAATAATTCAAAAAGATATTAAATTCTCAAATTTTCATTTTCTTTCATTTAAAATCATTAGGGCTCTTTTCTTAACCTGAGGTTTTCATGGTTTCTGTGATACTAGCAGTTAGCAAAAGTAATGTCTTTAGGGGGCCAACATCAAGAAATAAGAGCAAAGGGGTGAGTTCGGTTTGGCTAGGAAAACACATTATTTTTCCATTGCCTATTTCTAATGTCTTAAATCATCAGATTTTATTAATAGAATAAATCAAACCACATGGAGTAATTCCAATATCACTGTTGGGAAAACGTGGATGCAAATGTACAAACAAAGCTGCTCCTTTTCCTGGTCACTTTCTGCAGTCTTTTTTTTTTTTTTTAATCTTCTATCTTTCTTTATTCTTCTTTCCCTCTTCTATTTATTTGCATTAACTTCAATCTAAATATGAAAACATTAGATTTTCACTACATTTAGGGTAAAGCTTGTTACCTTTTAAAAAGAGGACTAGGACTCTTCCATCCTATGCTAAAGAGAACACCCCAGCTAGTGCACAGGTGGCAGCTTTCACTGCATTAAACAGGGAACAAAGTCAGGAATGTGATAGAAAGAAAAAATCCCAAGTCATGAGAGTCAGAGAAAGCATTACATAGCAATGAGGCAAGAAGGAAGATGATCCAGAAAGCACAGGGAAGGGCAAAGGTGGTTTTTAAATGGTTCAGTGAGAATTGCTTCATGTACATGACACTGAAGCAGTTATAACTGAATGAGTTTAAATAAACTATTAATGATTGAATATTCTTCAAATGAAATAGGTCTTCCTTTGCCTCAACATCACTCACCACCTTATTCAGTGACAACAGTAAAAAAGTGAAAGTTAGTTGCTCAGTCATGTCTAACTCTTTGCAACTCCACAGACAGAAGCCCACCAGGCTCCTCTGTCAATGGAATTCTCCAGGCAAGAATACTGGAGTGGGTAGCCATTCCCTTCGCCAGGGGATCTTCCCGACCCAGGGATCAAACCCAAGTCTCCCTCACTGCAGGCAGATTCTTTACTGTCTGAACCACCAGGAAAGCCCACAAAGAGGGTCCTGAATA
Source organism: Madoqua kirkii (assembly GCA_006408675.1). Taxonomy (NCBI): domain Eukaryota; kingdom Metazoa; phylum Chordata; class Mammalia; order Artiodactyla; family Bovidae; genus Madoqua; species Madoqua kirkii. Next base: position 11,094 of record SJYC01079878.1, read on the forward strand.
TAAGAGGTAAAGGAGGTAGGAACTTATCAACAAGTCCACGACTTAGCAAAGACTCCTTTAGTCTGGTTTCACTCGTCTTACTGCAGTACCCTCTTTTTAAGAATACAGATAAACTGGGATAGTTATATTTAGGAGAAGGAAGAAAGAAAAGTTATTGGGAGTTGTTGCAAGGGCAGAGTCGGGCAAGGGAAACAAAAAATACAGCAAAGATGAGAAATAAACCACAGAAAGGAAACTCTCTCTCTCTCCCTCTCTGTCTCTCTATTCCCTCTCTGTCTCTCTCTCTCCCTCTCTGTCTCTCTCTCTGTGTGTCTCTCTCTCTGTTCCCTCTCTGTCTGTCTCTCTCTCTCTGTTCCCTCTCTGTCTCTCTCTCTCTCTCTGTGTCTCTCTCTCTGTTCCCTCTGTGTGTGTCTCTCTCTGTCTCTTTCCCTCTCTGTCTCTCTCTGTTCCCTGTCTCTCTCTCTCTCTGTCTCTGTCTCTTTCTCTCTCTGTTCCCTCTCTGTCTCTCTCTCTCTCTCTGTGTGTCTCTCTCTGTTCCCTCTCTGTGTGTGTTTCTCTCTCTGTCTCTTTCCCTCTCTGTCTCTCTCTGTTCCCTGTCTCTCTCTCTCTCTCTCTCTCTCTCTCTCTTCCCTCTGTGTGTGTGTGTGTGTCTCTCTCTCTGTCTCCCCTCCTCTCCTCCTCTTTCCTCTTCATCCTTGCCTCCCTTCTTTTTCCCCTCCCTCCCTTCCATTCTCTCATCTTCCATTGCTTGACCTCCTCCTCCCCTTTGAAGCTCCCAAGCATTTCCCTCATGTAATATCCTAGATCCTTAGGCAGTTCTTGCTCACTCTTCTGCTCTTTTCACTCTTAAGACTCACAGTGCTTTGGAAATAAGGAACGGGGAAAGGGATAGTTTTTCAAAACCATAATGTTTCATCTAAATTCCTATAATTACTAACTGATTTTTCTGACACTCAGGTGGCCTCTGATTAACCTGTCTGCTACTTCTCTGCCAGAAAGTGTAAATAAATCACATTGTTACTACACTGGAAGCCTTTTGAGATGATTTCTGAAGGTATGCAGGATGCTGTCATCTTTATCAACTGAGCACAAAATCTACCCCTCCACCTCCAACTATCCCCAAATATTTATTATCATTCCCCAAACATGCCCTGCAGGCCTTTGGGCTAGTGTCTTTGCACACACAGATTCCTTTGTTTTCCTACCCATCCTCAAAAATTCACCTGGAGGGACTTCCCTGATGGTCCAGTGGTTTAGAATTCACCTTGCAATGCCTGGACACAGATTCAGTTCCTGGTCAAGGAACTAAGACCCCACATGCCTCCAGCAACTAAGACCATGTGCCACAATTACTGAGCCCAAGAGCCACAACCAGAGTCTCTGTGCCACAAGGAGAGCTCTCACATAACACAAGGAAGATTCTGTGTGCTGCAGCAAAGCCCTGAGGCAGTCTGACTAATTGACTAATTTAAAAATGCACCTGGAGCTGTCCTCCTGCAGGAAGTGTCCCTTACCCATATGACTTCGCTCTCTCTGCCTGTGTCATAGCACATTTTATATCCAATTATAAGAGGTAGATTCATCTGTCTGTCTCCTGATCTACAAGCCCCTAAGCAAGTAAGCAAAATGTTGGCAATAGGGAGGTGTTTGGTGGTGAAGATGCTTTTGCATAGCATGAAAGAGCAGAAGCTCCCGTCTCCTCACATGCCAGTTCTGACAGGTTATGCACCCACGCACACATCATCTGCCTTCCTGAACTGACCTCAAATTCATCATCTGTAAAGCTGAAAAAGCCCGGCTAATAGTAAACACTCCAAAATATGATGATAGCTTTGCATCTCTGTTTATGTCTATAGCTATGAATCTGTGCTTATATCTGTAGCTATGGCTACATGTAAATCTCTGTGTCTGCCTCGAGTATGCACAGAGCCTAAGCCTTGTCGTCACTCTTCCTGCAAGCATGCCTGTAGGCAGGCTTCTCTTAGAAATGTGCTCTCGAAACCAATTTTAGATAAATTTATCAAATATTCTTAAGACTAAATATGCTCAACGGATACAAACAATGTTAGAGATTTGAAAAAGACTCCAAGCCAAATTTCTCATTTTATTCAGTAGAGTCTTATATTTATGACTAGAGTGACCATGCCTCCTAGTTTGCTGGGAATGGCACCAGGTTACACCTTTCATTCTGTCATATTCGCTATCTATTGTTTTACTGAAGTATACTTACTTTACAATATGATAGTTTCTGCTGTACAACAAAGTGAATCAGCTACATGCACACATATATCCCCTCCCTCTTAGAGCTCCCTCCCACCACCACCCTCATCCTCCCCCTCTAGGTCATCACAGGGCACCAAACTGAACTTCCTGTGCTAGACAGAAGCTTCCAACTAGCTATCCAGTTTACATGTGGCAGTGTATGTCAAATCTAATCTCGTATCTGATGCTAAAAATATTTAACAATTGGTAGGGCACGCTATGCTCTACTTAGTTGTTTCACTGTGTCTGACTCTGCGACCCCATGGAAGCCCTTCAGGTTTCTCTGTCCATGGAGATTCTCCAGGCAAGAATACTGGCGTGGCTAGTGAGCAATGGCCAACTAGAAAAAGAACACTGTCATCAGTCAGAATGCTCAGAAGCCACAAGGAGAGAGACCATATAATTAATTGTCCAAATAAGACACTTTGAAGAACGAAACTACTAAAAATTATGCCAGATTCACCTCTCTTACAGCTGGACCTTATCACTTTCTTTTCTTTTTTTCAGGTTCTATCACTGTTGAGAACATTTGGTCCTTACTTTATTCCCTTTCTAATCCTATAGGAATTTAAAATGCTATCCTGGTCATGTCCAGTTGTCACAAACCATTTTTCTTCGAAAGTGGAAATTCTAGCTACTGTCCCTCTTTATACAAACATCCTCTGCTGATTTGCAGACGACTTAGTTAGAAATGTCTTCTACTTGGCCAGTCCTAGAATTTCTTCACAGAGTACAGTTCCTGGAAAGGCAAGCTAGGGAAATTAAGTTTTGTAGTTTAAAAAGCATATATCCTTGCCATATCTATAAACCTGACCTCCTAAGACTAAAAAGTTAATGAGAATTGTACCACTCAATAATTTGGCAGGGAGGAAATATTTTCTACCACAGAATTTCTAATGGAATTCATGTCAACTGGATTCATATGGTAAGAAAAGCTGTGCATACAGTCAGAATAAAGTCCTTCCGAAGAATAACATGATCTTGAAATAGAGCATTTTTACCCTTACTAGTAAGTTTAAAGAGTTATGAGATTAGAGCAGTGAGTAGCTATTGGTGTTTATTCCATGATTTTCTATAGATAAAGATAGAAGTTAGTAGTTCAGGTTGGGGCTTAGCTAAGTAATTTTGCCCTGAAAGGTTTACACAGCTCTGTCTATTTCGTGCCATTCATACAGAATACATTCTGATAAACACAGTAGGATCTAGGGAATAGGGGTTGAATAGTGATTAACTAACCCAAGTTCAAATAAGAGTAATAGCTACTACATATTCAGCACTTACCACATGTTTGGCAAACCATGCAATTCAGTCTCCATTCTGAAGCCAAAGCTACATGTAAAACAATTGCTTTGCAGTATGCAAACTTTGATGTCAGACAAATGGCATATTAAGAAGCATATAATGAAAGATTTCTATTTGCTTTCAAGTAAACAAAATGTCAGACACTGCTGTGATCACACAAGTCAGCGAAAACAAATCTTGTTTAATAATTTTTCATTATATGCTTCCAAGAGTAGGACAGTGAGGTAGTTAGAGGGTTCCTTAAAAGAAGATTTCTTAATAGCCCCATTCAACAATGACAGGTTTAAATTTCAAAAAGGAGTCAACAACTAAATGAAAGAATTTTTCCTATCCCCTAGTACATCTGTCTCAAAATTACACTTTGGGATATATGCCTTAGATTTATGTTGCTTAAGGTGTCAATATGTTAACTTTGCTACATTATGAGATAAAGATCTTACACCAGAATATAAATCAGACTGCTCTCTTCACTGAGAACATCTTGCAACCAAAAGAAAAAGTCAGCTGAATTGAACAGTGTGTTTAGTAAAAAAAAAAATTTGTCTATATTCTGGCGCTAGCTGCTGATTTTATTGCCACTGGTGGCAAAGTCCAGGACTGACAGTAGCTTATAGAGCAGTTTCAGTGTTGATTGTGAAATATAAAGTTTTGTGTCTGTTAGAAATTATATTCAGCTGCTAATGAAACCCAACTACAGAAACTTCAGTGAATTAAGAGATTCTTCTCTCACAGAAAACATGTGACAGACTATCTGAGACACGGATGTCCATCACAAGTTTTCTATCAGATCTATCGAATCATAAGGTGAGGTGGGCCCAGCAGCATCCCAAAGATGTAAATGGTACCTTTGGCATCAGGTGTTAACAAGACACAGCAGCCACCGAGTGCCTTGTGTTATGTATCACCGTCACACCAGTACCTCTCTCCCAGCTCTTATCTGCGGCTCCGCGAGGAGTCCATTATGATCAACTAAGGGCCAAGCTTATTTGGAGGAGGAAAATGGCCAAGCTTGGCAGCCTGGTCAACTCCATATGTGAGTATAAGCCCCAGATGGGTAATTGCTGCTCTACTGCCCAATTCAGAGTTGCCCTGGAAGGAAGTGGGGAGAGAACTCCTCCCAATAGATAGGGTTGGAAGCAATCCACCTGGTCATTCACTGTGTGTGGAAAGAGAAGGGCTGGAGTCAAGAATAAATATGGCGTAAAGAATAAACAGTAATACGGAAGACATGGAGGTTTGGTAAGAGGTGTCAGCAACGGCGAGAAGGTCTGCATTTTACCCATCAGAGAAGGTGAGAAAGCAGCAGACAGCGTGAGCGCCCGGCCGTCAGCAGCCCCGGCCCTTAACCACGCCGGTCAGAGCACAGGAAGCGCGTGCGCAGCGCTGCCTTGCAGAGCGAGAGAGCAGGTCCCGCTGCGCGGGCGCCCACTCACGCGGGCTGCTGTAAGCTTTGCTTCTGATCAAAGTCCAAGCCTGCCAGCAACAGAGACGAATTCTGAGCCCCCAGTTTGGCGCCAGTTCTCCACTAGACTCCTCTCACCCCGGAAAAACGCAGTAAGTTATCTTGACTGAAATCAACACATTCCTAACACAGGGTTGCCTTTCTGGCCGTCTGGATGTCAGCCAGTGTTGTTATCCACAGGGTTACAGAACGTGTGACCGACTGACGTGGGGTCCCACGTAATGTTGAAGGGGATGAAAGGACCCAATTAAAGGGAAGGGAATTAGAAGACAAACGATCATGGAATCTTCTCTCTGTGTACAAAGATACTTAAACTTTCTACTGTCTGCTGGACCAATACACATGCGGATATCAGTGTGCGTATGACAGGGCTTGACTCATTATATTCTCTATGAATCCTCTAGTTTTCAAAAGCCTTTCTCTGATGGTTTGTGCCTCAGCCAGAGCACTTTCTATAGCACATCACTTTACTTTCATTGTCTCTTCTGAACATAGTTAGGGTGTCCAATCTGAACATAGTTAGGGTGTCCAACATTATTCCTCTCTTCTTATCTTTTTTTTTAATATGGACCATTTTTAAAGTCTTTATTGAATTTATTACAATATTGCTTCTGTTTATTTTGGGTTTGTTTTTTTGGCCACAACCAGGGTGGAACCCACACTCCCTGCACTGGAAGGCAAAATGTTAACCACTGCACCACCAGAGAATCCCTCCTTTTCCTATCTTATTTTACTCTCATAGAATCTTGTCTTACTCTATATAATACAGTTCTTGGAATTTATTTTCCAACACAATGGAGCTTCCTAGGTGGCACAATGGTAAAGAATCTGCCTGCTGATGCAGGAGATGCAAGAGATGAGGTTTGGATCCCTGGGTCAGGAAGATTCCCATGGAGGAGGAGATAGCAACCCACTCCAGTATTCTTGCCTAGAAAATCCCATGGGCAGAGGAGCCTGGCAGGCTACAGTTCCTGGGATTGCAAAGAGTAGGACACGACTGAGCACACACAGTGTTGCCAGTAGTACTGAAATACAGCAATGTCCTTTTGGTTCTTCTAACGACTAAAAATAATATTAAAAAGTAAAAGCATGTTTGGCAGATAGTACCTTCTAACAGGTTAGTGGTTACAAAATAAGAATCAACTTCAAGCATCACACCAGGAAAATTTTTCCTATACCTTCTGTTCTCCAATCCCTCTGAATAACTGTTCTATCTTTAATTAATAAAAATATTTTCTTTTTCCATTAAAAGAGTTTTTTTTCTCTGCTTCTACAAAATACAGGCAAGATCAATTAGTTACTTCTGTTTTTTTTCATCTCTTTATCTTATGTTTTCTATTTAAGTGTTAAAAGCCTAAAATAAATACACTCCTCCACAGAGCAAGATTTTTTAATCTCTTCATTAAATGCAATTTTCCCTGTCTGACTTGACGTGTACACACTATTATATTTAAAATAGATACCCAACAATGACCTGTATAGCACAGGGAACTCTGCTCAATACTCTGCAATAACCTAATGGAAAAAGAATAGATACATGTATATGTATACCTGAATCATTTTGCTGAATACCTAAAACTAATAGAATATTCTAATCATACGCAAAGTCAACCAACTTCTCAGTATTCACACATTCACTTATACAGCAAGTTCACAGTGTATCATCTATCAACAGTTAACTTCTCTCTGCTTCCAGAAGAATCTTCTACATCTGGTTGCCTCTATGCCCCCGATCCTTTTTCCACTGCCGTCTTCTATTCAGCCAGCTTAGAGCATCACAGTGCCTTTCTACCCATGCAAGAAACACTGTCTTCCCATTTCTCTAACACGCACTTTTTCTCTTTTAATAAAAGCTTGGCCTGTTTAACTGTATTTCTGGAACATCAAGTCAGAAGTTCTTATTTTTTTCCAGCTATTTCTTCCAAAATATATCACATGTTACTTTACTCTTGAAGCTTACATCATCTTCTTTCATCCTTAGCAAGGAATGACTACAAATATGCCTCTTGGAGTAATTCTTAGTTATTTGATAATCAAAATTCCCATAACATAATCCCCAAGCAGCCCATACCAATTTATCTTTTGAATCTTTTTCTGACAATAAAACACTGCTGAAACAATTCAGTGATGTCTGCTTCACAGTTTCAAATAGGTTTCCCTTTCCCATTTGGGTTTCCACTTTCTTAACTTAGATCTCAAAAGGAAAGGAGGGATCTGAAAGAAAATTAACCCCTACTGCCCAATAACAAATGAACCTTAAACAGTCCAGCAATAAACTGGATATTTTGAAGAAAAGACTACACATTCACAGATAAAGCATTAATCATTTGAAAAATATTAGGCATCTGGCCTGTAAAATATGCGTGAAATTAGCATCCAGCTGAAATGAACAAAAATTCTTAGAAAAAGGTGAAAATGCTGTAGTTCTGTTCAGCTCAGTCACTCTGTTGTGTCTGACTCTGTGGCCCCATGAATCGCAGTACGCCAGGCCTCCCTGTCCATCACCAACTCCCAGAGTTTACTTAAACTCATGTCTATCGAGTCAGTGATGCCATCTGTAGCAAAACTAAAAAGTAAAATCTTCCATAATTCATCAATTCCAACAAACTGATTTTTTGGAAGTTTATTTGTAGTGAATTATCCTATTTCTCATTTGGAGAAATGTCTAACCTCAGTTGCTTACACAGTCTTCAATTAAGGCTCCAGGTTTGCAGATGGGCACTGCAGATGGTTTCTGATCCAGGACCTTAGTCTACACCTTAATGCTATCCTACCTGGTGTTGCTTTTTCTTATGTGTTTCTCTCACGATTTTAACTTCTGTGAAGCTTGGGGATATACGCCACATCTCACGACTCTTCATATTCCTATCACCTTGTACACATATTTGGTAGCATGTTAGCTATTAAGTGATCAGGTGAGACCAGTACCCCAATCCAACCACCTCATCTTTGAAGGGGTGGTTAGGGGAACCCTCTAAAGATATTCCCTCCTAATGGTGGCTCAAAAGTTTCATCTTTGTATGTGAAAGACATATTACTATTATAACTACATTGAGAGTAATCTGAAGCAGATTAAAATTTTCCTGCCCTATTCTAACCCCAACCAACTTGACTAAAGTCTGTTCCTTTTCTTAAATGGAAATTGAAAAAGGAACCATATATTATCCTGCCAACTATTGTATGATTTTGATATAATAAACTTTGAGATTTTTGTTACCAATATTTCCCTTTTAGTAAGAATCTGAATTATTTGAATAAACTGTTCTTTCTGTTTTGCAATGATGTAAAGCCAAACCAGAAAGCAGAGCTTTTCAAGCTATGAACCTAGTCTACTGGCTATTTTATTATATCAGACATGCCTCCACCCTTCCCCCAGATATTATAACCAGTGGATGAACTGCCTTCACCTCTGACCCTCATGGGCAAAGGTCTTCCCATATCTGCTTCCTTACTTATACCTCAGATGTCCTGTGATTACTCCTGGATGTCCCCTTGATATTCAGCTGGGGACGTCTCTAGTCTGGTCCAGCTTTGTGCTGTTTTCTGAAACTCATTTATTGGGTTGTTTTTAAAGCCTAAACATACCCTTTTGTGAAATCTGATTAATCTCCATTGTTCTAAGGTATATCTTGTTTATATGCTACCACAGCATTTTTCATATTACATTTTAGTTACACTCATATTTGACATCCCCCCTATATTCTGAACATTCTTTTTACCTCTTGCCCTTAAACAGACAGTGGTCTCTTATACTGTAGGCTTTTATACTAGTAAGAGTCATCTTTTCTGGAAATCCCCAAAGCGCCTAGAATATAATCTAGTCAAATCCCAAACTACTAGAACACAAGCTCCATGAGAGCAGGGAGCTTCCCTGCATTCATCCCAATATCCTAGTTTACGGAACAGAGCAATGGTCAACACTAGTCTCGAGGACATCAGTGGTACAAAAGAGTCCTTTGTTAATATGCAGCATCAGGAAGAGAACCATGTTAGATCCATTTCTTTAGATATTTGTAAGACTCTGAGAAATGGAGTGTCTCCTGCCATATCAGGAAGCAAGGACGTCACAGTCATCAGCGATTGCAGCCCTCCCGTGCGAGCCCCCGGGGCACTCAGGAAGGGGAAGAACACGTGGGACCTGGTAGCCATCAAGCTGCTGCCACTCCCTGTGGCGAGCCCCAAGGGAGCACTCAGGATGAGGATAAAAGACAGGACACTGGCCCGGGAGAGCTGGGACGCATACGAGAGAATGATTCCAGTGAGTCCAGACTCACATCCTCCCAAACATAAAAAAGGTGCTAAATTCCCTAACTTGAGATATCTGGTTTTCTTCAACTAATAATAATCTCTTGATGTCCAGACCACCTGCCCTTTGTTGCAAAACTTCCATACAACCTGGCTCATTCCCTGTCTGCTCAGAGCAGTTCTCTCAGGGTCACTTGAGACGCTGTCTCCTGGGCTTGAAGTCCTAAAAATTCCTACCAAATAAACACAACTCAATTTTTAGGCTGTGAATATTTTTGAAGTCAACCACTCCAATAACCTTTTCACGCCACACAGACAGAAGACTGCCTAGGATTTAAAATTTTTCAATCACTGATACCTTTTATTCATGTGGTTTCACAACACTCTTAACTTTGGTACTCAAACAGCTGTCATTTTTTAAAGCTTTATGGGTTCTGGGTTATCTGCTTGCAAAGTGACTGCTGTATCCACCTAGAAAGTCAAGCAGCTGATATCATCTTGGGTATAAAGAACAGTTCTACAGGATGACTTGAAGAATCAGACCACCTCACCTCTAGATTCTTCCTGTATTGTCTGAGCAGTTCAGATTATTTTCTGGTGTAAAATGTCCAGGGATGCTTGTCTGCATGGGTCCCAGAGCTCACAGGAAAAAACCTAAACCTGACCAGCTACTGGGGTTTAGACATGTCCCTTTATGTGGCATGAGGGATCCATGAAAGAAACCAGACTGAAGGAAGAGAAAGTGGAGCACTGAAAAAAAGAAAAATAAAAACTTCCACAGTGGAGATAAAAGCCTCGCCAGGTGGGCAGAGTGAGCTTCAGAGAAGCTGGGTTCCATGGACTGTGTTCAATATGCACCCATGCCTGTGTCTGAGCCTGGCAGGAGGGGAGTAACATGCCTAAGGGTTAAAAGCGAGTGAGCAGTGAGGGTGAGAGCAAATCAGTGACTCACTGAAACAAAGGTTCATGGAACAGTGGTGCAAAAGCAGAGAGCAGCAATCAGACGGAGAGGCTGCAGCAGTGATTATGCGGGACACCCTCTTTGACTTCTTGGGGAAAGCTCAATGAGGTGAGAAAGATAGAATTTCCTACCAAACAAGGCTCAGACCATTGTTCCCACCTCCCACCTCCAGCGAGAGGAAAGAAAAGTTACATGAGTCAGAAGCAGCAAACTGAACAGAAAGAAAAAAAAAAAAACTTTTAAAAGTGTAAGTCATGTCACCAGATCAGCTCCTAGCAGTCTTTCCCAACAAAAATGTAAAAGGAAAATGTAAAAAGGAAAACAACATCTATTTGAAAGCCTCTGTGTCATGTGACATCTTGTAAAGGAAGGTAAAAGAGGCAGATGGTCTAGACTAGATGGAAATAGAAGTGTGGCACCAGGAAGGTGCACTCACCCCCAGCCTATCTCAGCCTGAGTGTATGAAAGGGAAATAGCAGTGAAAGGAGTGACTGGGCTGCTCATCAGCACCTGAGGCCGCTGAGAAACCCTCTACTGCCCATGCTCCACTGGGGCCCCTGGGCCAGCACCTCCTCAGACGCCCACTGCTGCTGCTGCCCTTGGAGCCACTGGACCAAGAACCCACAGCCCCAAGGGAGCGCTACTGCCAGAGGCACCCGACAGGAGCCAGGAGGAAACGCATGTCCTTCCCTCTTCCCAACTCCCAATCACTTGCCAGTGTCGCCCATTAATAGAACTTAGTAGGAAGGCAACCAGCACGGGGATCTGGGGAAAGAGGTTTGCAGACTCAGACACCAAAGTGCAGGGTATCAGAAGGCAAGAGGTGAAACTGAGAAGCCAGACACTCTAGCAACTAAGTAAAGCGTAGTTTACATTATCAAGAGAAGTTCATTTGCCTTCTTAGAAACAAAGGAAAGGAACAGTTGGCTCAAAACAATAGTCAACTTTTTAAGCTTTTTCTCCCAGAAAGATATATATACATATGTTTTTTCCAACTTTACTGAGATACAACTGATACAAAGAAGTATAAGTTTAAGGTATACTACATGTTACTTGATACATTTATAAATTGCAACATAAATTACATTTATAAATTTATAAATTACTCGGCAGCACTAGCAGTAAAGAAACTGCCTGCCAATTCAGGGGACTTAAGACACATGGGTTTGATCCCTGGGTTGGGAAGATCCCCTGGAGAAGGGCATGGCAACCCACTCCAGTAGTCTTGTCTGCAGAATTCCATGGACAGAGGAGCCTGGAGGGCTACAGTCCTTAGTGTTGCAAAGAGTCAGACACGGCTGAAGTGACTAAGCATGGCACGGCACCGTAGTATTAACTATTGCCTCCATTAGATCAGCTGGAAAAGAATCCACCTGCAATGCAGGAGACCCCAGTTTGATTCCTGGGTCTGGAAGATCCCCTGGAGAAGGCATAGGCTACCCATTCCAGTATTCTCAGGCTTCCCTGGTGGCTCAGATGGTAAAGAATCCACCTACAATGTGGGAGACTTGGATTCGATCCCTGGGTTAGGACAGTCCCCTGGAGAAAGGAATGGCAACCCACTCCAGTATTCTTGCCTGGAGAATTCCATGGACAGAGGAGCCCGGCAGGTTACTGTCCATGGGGTTGCAAAGAGTCTGACACAACTGAGCAATTTTCACTTTCACACCATCCTATCACATAGTTACATTTTCTCTCTTTTCTTGTGGGGGGATAAGAATATCTAAGATCTACCCTCTTGGCAACATTTATAAAATATTATTATCTTTAACCACCATCAGTTTCCCAAACTTGATAATCTTATAACTGGAAGTGTGTATCCTTTAAACAATATCTCCCCATTTTTCCTACTCTATAACCCCCCTACTCTACTCTCTGTTTCCAGGACTTTGGGTTTTTTTTTTTAATTTTTCTTATATCTGAGATATAATTTCTATCTCATGCATATAAATGAGATTATACAGTATTTGTCTGTGTCTGACTTATTCTGCTTAGCATAAAGTCCTCAAAGTCCATCCATATCATCACAAGCAGCAGGATTTCCTTCTTATGGCTGAATAACTCCATTGTGCATGTGTGTGTGTGACATTACAGTATCTTTATTTATTCCATCTGTTGACGGACATTTAGGTTGCTTCTATATCTTAGCTATTGTAACACTGCAATGAACATGGGAGCGCAGTTATTTCTGCAGGATTCTGATTTCATTTTTTGTGGATATGTAGCCAGAAGTGGGATTTCTGGATTATATGGTTGTTTTTAATTTTTTGAGGAATCCCTATACCATTTTCCATTGTAGCTCTATCAATTTACATTCTCAATTGCAGGGCATGAGGGTTCCCTTTTCTCCACACCCTCACCACTTGTTATCGCTTATCTTTTTTTGTAATAGCCATTTAACTGGTGTTAGGTGATATCTCATTGTGGTTTTGATTTGCATTTCTCTGATGATCAGTGATGTTGAGCAGTTTTTAATTACCAGCAATTATGTGACTTAGTTGAGAACTTAAAAAATATCAATATAAGCTGTATTTATCCACATATTCTCTTTTATATAAGATTAAATCAGGGTCAAAGATGATGTAATTCATTATCCTACTTATTATCCTGAATTCTCAACATCAGGCCAAAAAAATTGATGTATAGTGTCAAAATTTTTACTCACACTAATAAATATTACTTAAGTAATTATATGAACAAAGTATAGATATTTAAGAAAGCTAAAGAAAATTTTCTCTAACTATATAAACCATTAAGATAATACATTTTTAATGTTAAAATCCTTAGCTATAGTATAGACATTTACAACTTTCTAACATTATTATTAAATGGTAGAAACTTTTTGAGACCTCTTGTTGACACTTTAATTTTTCATTCAAGGGTGTTTTCATCAAGTCTGAACTCACATATGGCATTTTCTTCCTAAACAATTTTGAAAATGACATGTTTTACCTTCTCTTTTGACTTGTAGTAAAGACCTAAAATACCCATAAATGAGGGATAATTAAGGAGTAGCTCTTCAAAGACTTAGTGCCTTGCCTTGAATGCAACTACAAGGTTGGAAAAGATAAAGATAAGGACTAGGAGCTGTTGGATTTGGGAACAAAAACCCATTGGTGAGCTGCCCAGGCTCTGTGGAATAGCAGATTGTGACAGTGAGAATGTAAGTACTAAGGTCAGACTAGCAGAGATTGAAATGTCTTTAATATTTCCAAGCTACTTGTTTCCCTGTGTCTCATTTTCCTTATGTGTAGAGGTACGAATACCTAACTCTGGGCACATTAAATACAGTAACACACTTAAAGCTCTTAGAACAAAACATGACAAGTAGGAAGCAGTCATTAGAAGTTTATGGTCATCAGTATTGACGCACTGGGTTACAGAATAGTCATCACTGCTGTTGGAAGTTCCAAGATGCTAACACTCAGTGGAGATCAGTCTGGCATTCACTTGTTAACTTAGTAATCCTGAGTCTGGGAATTTATCCAACAAATAAGCCTGCTCACAGAATGGCATGTACAATATTGGTGATTGCAGCACTGTCTGAAGATAAAGGTTAGAAAAAACACAGGGGACCAATTATATACACCACCTTGTATCACCAAAGGAATACAAAGCCACTTATACAAAGACTGAGAAGGCCTTCGGTGTTCTGATCAAACAATCTCCAAGATACATCATGAAGTGTAAAACTCAAGGGGCCAACAACTGTGTATCATATGCTTCTTTTTCATTTAATAAAAGGGAGACATCCCTGGCAGTCCAACAGTTAAGAATCTGACTTGTAATGCAGGGGCCATGGGTGTGATCCCTGGTGGGGAACTAAGATCCCACATGTGTTGTGTGCTTAGTCTCTGCAACCCCATGGACTGTAGCCCACCAGGCTCCTCTGTCCATGAGGATTCTCCAGGCAAGAATACTGGAGTGGGTTCCATGCCCTCCTTCAGGTGATCTTCCCAACCCAGGGATCGAACCCAGGTCTCCCACAGTGCAGGCAGATTCTTTACCAAGGTCCCACATGCCAAGCAGCAACTAAGCCAGGTGCCATAACTACAGAGCCCACACGCCACAGGTAGAGACTCCATGCCTCACAACGAAGGGTCCCCCATGACACAATGAAGATGCTGCATACTGGAAATAAGACGCAATGCAGTTCAATAAATAAACCAATTAACCGAAATTTTAGAAGAGAAGAGGAAAATAAAAGAATTCTTCAAAAGGGGTTTGTTACCCAATCATGTAAGTCATTCAGTGATCAAAAAAATTCTCCCACACCAATATTTAGAGTAATTAAGGTCCCACATGCCAAGCAGCAACTAAGCCAGGTGCCATAACTACAGAGCCCACACGCCACAGGTAGAGACTCCATGCCTCACAACGAAGGGTCCCCCATGACACAATGAAGATGCTGCATACTGGAAATAAGACGCAATGCAGTTCAATAAATAAACCAATTAACTGAAATTTTAGAAGAGAAGAGGAAAATAAAAGAATTCTTCAAAAGGGGTTTGTTACCCAATCATGGAAGTCATTCAGTGATCAAAAAAATTCTCCCACACCAATATTTAGAGTAATTAAACTATGGACTATGGCGCTGACATCTGCCTGAGACAAACTTAAGTATTTCCGTCATGAAGAGAGCTTTCTTTTGGTCTCCTGATGTTCCCTCAATCTTCCTTCCTTCCTGGTTCCCCTTCCCCTTCCATCCTTCCCTTTTCTGCTCTGTTCTCTTAACACTTTTCTTATGCATTTTCTTTTTCCTCTGACCCTTCTTGTCTCTCTTACAAATATGCCCAAGCCATACAAGCAACACTCAGGACCAGATTCCTAATCATTCCTACTAGAGCATCTCATCCTGTAAATATCACAGCAACAAAAGCTTGGTTTTAACTTTTCATATTGATCACTTTCACATCAAATCTCTAAACAACTAATTATCCATATAACATGTTCATCTTAAAAGCCCAAACCTGGAAGCTATTCTAGCCAACAGCAACACCAGCTAGTTCACCATTTGAGGTTCAGTAACTATATTCTTATTTTAGCTCTATTACTTAATGCTTATAATTAGCTGAAAACTCATTCCTGAGACTAAGGGCCACAGGAAAAGGTGTTACTTGCACATGATGCTCATTTCCACACTGAACAGACTTTCCTGTTTCCAAAGGTGGTGGAAGAACTACTTTGAGAGAATGAGTTTTGCAGATGAAGTGTAACAAATCTTAGAAGAAAAGCCACATTGCCCCTTAGGTTTGCAAAACCTGTTAGTACACCCAAGGAGCAATGCAAGGCACAGACAATACCTTTGCCCAAGAGGACTTTTCTTAGCCCATGTCCAGGTAGACATTTACCGGGAACAATATTTGCTCATCTCTATCTTATCAATGCAACTTTTCATGCTCTTTTTCTTGAGGATTATAAAAAGAATTACATTCGGATTAATGGGAAGACAAAGATGTTGTCTGATAATATAGGTTTTGAGATCAGACTTACCGGCTGCATGATTAAATGAAAGCTACATAACTCCATTGAGATTTAGTTTCATCTCAAAATGGTGATGAAAATGATTTTCATATCTGCAGAGTTGCTGGGAAGATTATATGAAAAATAGGTCAAGTACATGGCAGAGGATGTGAACTGGTGGCTTAGCGGTAAAGAATCTGCCTCCCAAGGCAGGAGATGCAGGTGTGGGTTCAGCCCCTGGCTCAGGAAGATCCCATGGAGGAGAAAATGGCAACTACTGCAGTATTCTTGCCTGGTAAATCCCATGGACACAGCAGCCTGGAAGGCTACAGTCCTCAGCATCAGAGTCAGACACATCTGGGTGACTGAGCAATGTGCCACTTAACGGACACTTAAAATTAGCTACTAATACTATTACTACTTTTTTACAAACCAAATGGGTAACTATGTCCTTCTCACTGGTGATCTTCAACATATAAAATACACAGTTCACCAAAACTCATCTCTAGGGTAGAACTATATGCCTCTGGGCACACATAAGTGCCCATTTCACCACCATGTGTGTTTGTGAGTTCAGTCATACCTGACTCTTTGTTACCCAATGGGTGGTAGCCCAGCAGGCTCCTCTGTCTGCGAAATTTTCCAGGCAAGGATACTGGAGTAGGTTGCCATTTCCTTCTCCAGGGATGTTCCCAACCCAAGAATTGAACCCTTGTCTCTATGTCTCCTGCATTGGCAGGCAGGTTGTTTGCCACTAGCACCATCTCAGCTTAAATCAAAATTGGTATCTTATTCTGTGTGTTCATCTGACGGCAACTCTCACCAGAACCAGCCAGGAAACAGAGCAATCCTTCTCTATAAAGAAGCTTTTTTAAAAAGATCAAACTTGCAATACACAATTCTCACTTTAAAAAATACAGTCCTCCCTGATGTCATCATTAAATCGTGTTCCTGACTGTCAGACCAGCTCTTCTGTAGATGTTTAAATGATGAGATGGCCACAATTTTTTAAAAGAGCAAAACAAAGGAGGATGAGGGGGGAGAAAGCAATGCCAAAGAGAATGAGAGCAAGAGAGCAAACCAATTGAAAATGTCAGGACCGGGAAATAAAGGAAAAGCAGCCCTGCTGAATATAATCCAGACCTGTAAGAGCAGTATCGGAAAGAAGAAAAAGATAGACCCCTCAATCAAGTTCCAGTCATGCTCTAGCCCTGGCTGGATCCTATGATCAATGGACGTGTTTACAAGAAATGTACAAGTCTGCGTTAGTTCCTAATTAGGTTAGGGTGGCTGCCAAGGAAAGTAGTAGTATTTTTAAATGTAAGGGTTTGGTTACAAATGGATATCAAAAGCCTTGACACTTAAGTGGCCATGACAATAACTGCCAACTGAATCTACATAATTGGTCCCCCAAGGTTGCGCCAGCGACTTGGGTTTCATTCTCATGAGGGCCATCCCTCCAAGAATCATAGCCTCTAGAAGGTGGTACAATGTCAACTCATTAAATTAATTGACGTTATTAACTTGGATTAAGATAAAGACAAAATGCAATTAATTTAAAAATAACTGTGGGCTTTATTATGCTATTTACTTCTACCACTCACCTGGGAAGTGGGTAACTTGATAGTAGTTTCTTTAAAAATCTCTGATGTGGATCCAGGAAGGAAAAAAAATTAACTGTTTCTGGACAAAACGTGCACCATTTTTTTGCTCCACAAAAACCACTCTAAGAAATAAAATAATTGACTAAATTTTCCAAATCAAGTTATACTGGTCTTTCAGTTTACTTTGCTTTTATTAGCCAGGTAACTAAATAATAAAAGTAGACCATTTGGAACATCATCAGTGGCACTGTCTCAAGTAAAAGGTACAAATGAAATTCTTGCAGATCACAAATCTAAATGCATTATGCCTTAGAATCCAACAAAATGTCATCGGGAGGCTCACAGAATCCATTTTTCCACTGCACTGCCAAAGAAAAAAATGGGCAAAGTGCAAAGTGTCTGGAGAGCAGAGAAGTCCTTTTGAACCACGCTTGCCAATTAGCCCATTTATTTTGCCTTTAATGAGTCCTAAAAATACTTATTGAAAATGGCATTTATTGTTAATGAAAATTCCTTCTTTCCTCCAGCAGAATTCAGTGCTGGATCAAAAGTAGCAAGTGAAAATAGCCTGCAAAAGCAATGCACCACTATTTTCCGCATCAGAATTATATCAGGAAGCCCAGGGAGTGAGTGGTGCCTGTCTCTCACTTAAGTACCTTGTCAGTAATATGAAAACATGAATCTAATTTCTAAGGAATACACCTAATAAAACGTTATAGAAATCTACCAAAGCCAAACTCAATTTCACAGCTCTTGGGAAAGACAATATGAACTATGTGATCCTACTGCTGAAGAAAGTGACTTATGATTATTCTTTACCTAGAACAGTGGTTCTCAACCAGGGGTTATGTCCCTCCAGGGCAATTTTGGCAACATCAGAAAACATTTCTAGTTGTGCAACTAAAAGGGTGGGGGTGCAACTGGCATCTTGAGGGGAGTGACCAGGAATGCTATTAAACATTCTATAATGCACGCATGGCACCAACATCCCCAAAGGAAAAACAAAACAAAAATTAAGTGACCCAACATATCAATAGTCCATAGAACAAAATACCTGAGACAACATTCTAGAGCTATTGTACCATAGCTATCGGAATCCAATAATTTCACTTTTATTTTTTCAGCTTCATCATTCAGATCCTCAAACCATTATGTTAAGATCAACAACAAAATAGCTTACACTTGCTGAGCAGTTGCTTCATAGCATGTGCCTTCCTAAGCGTTTTCATATATCATTTAATCCTCCCAACAGTCCATGAGCAATAAACTGCTATCATCATTTCATAGGTAAGAAAACTGAGGCGTAGGGAAGATATGACTCACCCGGGACACACAGCTACAAAGGAATGAGATGCAAACCCAGGCCCATCTGACTCCAGAAGGGAGTCGGGGGCTTTAATCCACAATACCCCACAAGACAGCCACAGAGACAGAAACCAGAGGTGAGAGCTTAGAGACAATTTCCTAAAAGAGACAAAACAAGACTTTTTAATGAGCCGCCAGATGAAACTAAATTATACTTAGTCAACTCCCCAATTCCAGCACTTAATCCACAGGGGCCCAGCCCCTCTCTCTTTTTTTTAACACATGAAAATGTCTAGAAATAGCCCAACTTACAAATACTGAATTAGTTCAGTATCCATCTGTGTGGTTCTCCAAATCTCTAGCTTCACTTTATAGTAAAAAAAAAAAAAAAAAAAACTATTCTAAACTAATTCAGAGCTGACTTGTATATATAA
>SJYC01079880.1:0-19134 GCA_006408675.1 Madoqua kirkii
ACATGGACCTGTGCAGCTTAAACCTGCAGTGTTCAAAGGTCAACCGTGTATGTTTCTTTACGCAGCTGGGCAAATATTAATTTTTCTCTTGGACATAATCCCAAAATAGGAATTTACTGACAAATAACTTTCCTAAAGATTAAATGAGCTCACTCCAGGTATATGTGAAATTAATATTATTAAGCTCTTTAATGGTTTCCAATATAATGAGTGAAAAATATTTGATTAGTGCTTTATGAAGTATTTTCTTCATCAATAGTTAGTCAGATTATATTTTAAAGTATTTATTAAACATTTGACTTTATTTCTTCCATTAGGCTTTTTTGTATTTTTGCTAATCAATGTGTAGCAACACTTTAAAGGTTTGAAACAATAACCCTTTGGCATTAGTATTGAAAACATTTTCTCCAAATTTGTTTTTTTACTCTTCTAATAATCTAGTTGAACATATACAGAAATTTAATTTTTGTAGTCAACCATCTATTTATTTCTTTAAGGGCTCTGAAGTGAAGTGAAGTGAAGTGAAGTTGCTCAGCCGTGTCTGACTCTTTGCGACCCCATGGACTGTAGCCTACCAGGCTCCTCAACCCACGGAATTCTCCAGGCAAGAATAATGGAGTTGGGTTGCCATTTCCTTCTCCAAGGGATCTTCCCGATCCAGGGATAGAAACTGGGTCTCCCACATTACAGGCACATGCTTTACTACCTGAACCACCAGAGAACCCCTAAGATCTCTGAGGCTCCTTCTTTCTTAATTTCCCTCTTCCTTTGCTTTCACTTTTATTTTCCTCCAGTTTTATAACTGACATGTAACACTCTATAGGTTGCATGTGTACAGCATAATGATTTCACTTGCATACATCATGAAATGATGGTCACAATAAATTTAAAGAACATCTGTCATCTCACATACATACAAAATTTTTTAAAATAGAAAAAAAAATTTCTCGTGATACATGTATATGTATAGCTGACTCACTTTGCTGTACACCAGAAATACAGCACTGCAAATCAACCAAAAATTTAGTTAAAACAAAATTAATTTTCTTTTTAAGTCTGCCAGTGAGAAAAAGACTCACTCACAGATACATGCCCCTGGATGCCAACAACTCAGCAACAATCTCACTTGAGTAATTATGCTTAAACCTATTTAAGCTTCTCAAAGTAAGCCAGTGCTGTTCAACACTCTACATAATATCGCAGTCTACTCTTCTCAGGGAGACTTTAAAAACATAGTTCTTCCTTATAAATTAATTGAGCTGTCTTTTTTATTTCAAGTATTAAGAAGTGATCTCACCACACTTTGGCATCAATAAAGATTTATTTGAAGCTAACTATGAGACTAAAAAAATAAAAGGATGGTAAGGCAAGTTTGCTGCTCCTCTGTGAATTTAAAATAAAATGTACACTATTTCTAAAGGTACTTAATATCCCTAAATATCCTGAAAATGCAGGAGGATAGGAATTAGGAATAAGAACAATATAGAACTCTGTACAAGAAAAAAAAATCTCTGAACTTAAGCCTATCCGAAATAATTCTAGTTTACCATCTATCCAAATGTTCATGATACCTATGATTTTCATTAGCTCACCTCTAGTACACATTTAAATCCTTTTGGGGACTAGACAGATGAGTAAGAAAAGGAAGGGAAAGGAGAATATAAAAGTGAAAATTAGTAAAGGAGAAAGAATAAAAAAAAGAGGAAGAAGGTTCTGACAAACTATGTACAAGAAAGGCAAGCTTTGGTGTGTCTGTAACCTGAACACAGGGTTTTCTTCTTGCTTCCTTTCATCTCCCATATCCTCACTCCTGGCCCCTGAGGAGTACTCTCAGAGGCCTCTCTATTTCTTCCCCTTGTCTTAACTGAGGACCTAACTGTCTCTCACTTTGCTGTCAACTAATCCCCATAAGAAGGTTATAAACCTTTTGTTAAAAACATTTATTGGGCATTCACTGTGTATCAGGCCCAATACTGGGTGTTATTCCTCCCAGAGAGATTCCTAATGACCCAAGGGACTTAAAATCCAAAGTAATAAATCCTTTGGTGAAATTTTAAGCCCTAGGATATCTGATAAGGCATGTATTTGGGACCAGGGAATCATACAAATATCCATGATAGTATTTGCAAACTTTGATAAATTCCTGTAAGCCTTATTAAATTTCACCTTACTCCCACCTTTCCCATCCTCAAGATGAGACAAACTATACCTTTCATATTTCTCTGTGCCTTTATATGGAGGGAGGGATTAAGTTTACCGGAGCCATTGCAGGAAACAATGGATTTGACTAATCTATCCCTTAGTCACTCTCAGAAATAAAAATGGAAACAGAATGAACTCTATGATTTCACACTATTTTGTGTTTTATGACTGCTATTACTCTCCATGTAGAAGAAGAGTTATAGCAGCTATATCCCTTTGACTTCAACATTCTTTGCATAAAGATTTAAAAATCATGATGATGTTAATACAGACACAGTTTTCTAATTCTGTCTGCTAAACTACTGCTAAATTTAATACCTATATGACGGTAAAGTTTTCTTCGCCATGAAAATGTCGGTTGCCGTTGTATTTAGTATGAAATCAGCCCCCAATTTTTTTTTTACTTTTAAAACTAGAAGGGAATTCATTCAAAATTGTATGGGCTAGGGGCTTGCCTGGTGGCTGAGTGGTAAAGAATTCGCCTGCCAATGCAGGAGACACGGGTTCGATCCCTGATGCAGGAGGATCCCATGTGCTGGGAAGCAACTAAGTCACAGCAACTGAGCCTGGGCCCTGGAGTTCAGGATCCACAGCTACTGCAGCCGCTGCCCCCTGGAGGCCGTGCTCCAGGGAAGAGCCGCCGCAGTGAGACGGCCACGCAGGGCAACTAGAGAGCCGTCCGCATTCTCTGCAACTGAGAGAGCCCAGGCAGCGGTGGAGACCCGGCACAGCCCAAACAATAAATCGACAAAGTTTTCAAGAGACCGTGTGGGTTAGAATTCAATTTGTTTAAATACATTCAACATCTGCGTACTTAAAATTGATCTGCTTATTTAAAAGATTTGCTTTCTTAAGCTGCATGCACTAAATAAATGAATTATTTATGTTTTCCCCTAATTTTTCAGTAAAATCAGATGTATACTTTCTTAAAGTAGAAAGTGATCTGAATTCCAACAGTTTTGCCCCTTCTTAAGTTTTCATAGGCCAGGTCCTAAAAGAATCTCTGACATCACCTGGCATCTCTTTTTTTTTTCCCCCTTACTTTTCTCCTTTTCTGTCTTTTTTTTCTGAAACATTGACAGAACTGGTGTATTTTCCTCTTACAAAACTGAACCATGGAAAACACTTCTGTGAGATGTTTGTGTATTTACATAT
Source organism: Madoqua kirkii (assembly GCA_006408675.1). Taxonomy (NCBI): domain Eukaryota; kingdom Metazoa; phylum Chordata; class Mammalia; order Artiodactyla; family Bovidae; genus Madoqua; species Madoqua kirkii. The sequence goes on from SJYC01079880.1 coordinate 3,358, forward strand.
TTTATTGCCTTTTTAATGGAGCTAATTCCATTGTAATGGTAACCTAAACTAGAAATTACCATGTCAACAGTAAACTGTTTACCTAATAATGTTGTTGAAAGAACCAAGTTGGAACAGTGTTTGACAATTCATTACCATATGCTCTCATTAGTGATACAGCTCTAGGCAATCCCTGAGGTTCTACCTGTCTCAGATTCTCCATCTGTAAAAGGGAGATAATAATTTCCTCTATGGCTCAGACAGGAAAGAATCTGCCTGCAATGCAGGATACCTGAGTTCAATCCCTGGGTTGGGAAGATCCCCTAGAAAACACTTCTGTGTGATGTTTGTGTATTTACATATTTTATTGCCTTTTTAATGGAGCTAATTCCATTGTAATGGTAACCTAAACTAGAAATTACCATGTCAACAGTAAACTGTTTACCTAATAATGTTGTTGAAAGAACCAAGTTGGAACAGTGTTTGACAATTCATTACCATATGCTCTCATTAGTGATACAGCTCTAGGCAATCCCTGAGGTTCTACCTGTCTCAGATTCTCCATCTGTAAAAGGGAGATAATAATTTCCTCTATGGCTCAGACAGGAAAGAATCTGCCTGCAATGCAGGATACCTGAGTTCAATCCCTGGGTTGGGAAGATCCCCTGGAGAAGGGAATGGCAACCCCCTCCAGTATTCTTGCCTGCAGAATCCCATGGACAGAGGAACTGACAGGCTACAGTCCATGGGGTCACAAAGGGAAGGACACGACTGACTGACTAACACTTTCATGCAAAGTGTATCCATAATTCTTAGGAACAAATGGGACCAAACACAACAATGTAGCAAAAGCACTTTGTAGATATTTTAAAAAATTAAACACAAATACTCTTCTCTAGTACACATATGGCAAGCTTTGGCACAAGGACTATACAAGAGAGGGATTAAAAGAAAAAATTTAAATAAGACTACACAAAGACATCGTAGCTTCTCTCCTAGCTAGCCTAGAAAATTAGTTATACCGCTACTATTTTGCTAACAATATTAGCGAGGAGGAACTTGAATAGGAAGGTCCAAGAATGTCAATTTACATTAGGTTAATTTGTCACTCCAGAAAGATACACACTGAAAATTTCAGGAAATATACATCCTGTATTCTTGGATTTCTGATTGAGACATTATAACTCATTTTATATGGCCTTTTAACCAGTAGTAATATTTTCTTATTTTTATTTCATTTTATTACTGTTTCAAACTTATCATCATACCGAATGAAAATTTGTCAAATTCTACCTACAAAATTCCACGTCTGTCTGTCTCAGCTTCCATGGCGTATTTCTGCAAGTTAAGTCAATGTGTACATCAGCCCTTCTGTTATAAATTTGTTTTTTAGGGATTCAAACTCATCTGTAAAAACTGACTAAGGCTGAAACTTGGCCAACAGCTTAGAAGTACATTTTGTTTTACCATGTTTCAAGAAAATCCATATAGCTATTTCTAAATTCCTGTATATCAGGCTCAAACAAAACAAATCTTGGCCAACACAGACACTTATTTAAATTAATTCACATCATGAACAGGGGGTTTTAATGCAATGTTTCCATGCCTGGCTCTCATCTCTCCTCCAAGTCCTTCAGCCACCACCCTGGGTGGTGTCCTGATCACCTGGGTCCGGCCTCTCTGACACCTGCAGCCCAACCCTGGAACCATGAGACGCCTAGCTAGTGCTTCATGCTGTCTTAGGGCTGCGAGTTTTCTGGAAGCTGCCAACTGAATTGACACATCAAGAATGTCCTTGGCTCAGCCCTGTTTCCCCTCTGTCCTACCCAAATACATGTCCATTTAGTACTGCGGTCACCTCCATAAGCCCCTGCATCTGAGTGAACTGCTTCTCACCCCTGCAGGCAGAGCTGTCTCTAATCTGACAAGTCATGCCATGGCTCTGAACTGCTGGAAAGAATTCTCCACGGGTCTCCCTTGTCTCTGCACATCTTGCAAATGAGGCACATCCACTACTCTCTGTTCCAGATGACCTTCTCAAGGATGTTTATATAGTGAACAGCCCTAGAAGGCAGAGATAGGGTCTGCCTCTGGGGGAAGGGGCGTGCATGCTTGCTTTGCAGCATCATAAAAGATAATGTCTCACAAAATAAAGGCCAGGCATGCTTGCTGCCCATTATGGTGGACTCAGGCCCATAAACGCCTAAACAGGGGCAGTCCTCACCTGCCTCTCCAAGCACCATCCAGCCTTCACATTCACCCTGCAGGAAGTGGGCCCTGAGGAAAGTTCATCACTCAGTTGTGTCTGACTCTTTGTGACCACATGGACTGCAGCCTGCCAGGCTCCTCTGTCCATGAGATTCCTCAAGCAGGAATACTGGAGTGAGTTGCCATTCCCTTGTCCAGAAGGTCTTCCCAGCACAAGGACTGAAACCACATCTCATGCACTGGCAGGCAGATTCTCTACCACTGCGCCCCCAGGGGAGCACATAGCTTTACTCTACTTATCACTATCGCTGTATCCAAGAACCCAGACCTGAATCAGTATGTGGTAGAGATGGAAATTCAAAACTGAGGAGGAGCAATCTTGGGGGGCTTCTTGGTGACAACAGGTTTAGTAAAGGAAGTGACATTTAAGGAATGAACACTGATTTCTCCTCTAACCTACTCTCTACTCCACTGTGAGAATTTAAAATATCATTCAGAGACACTTTGAAATTGCTAGTAGAAACACATTTTATAGCATTCTATAGCTTTTCTTCTTTGCCTCTAGTGGATCACACAATGTAACCTCAAAGATACCGTATCCTCTGTGGTTCTCTCCCTTTGAATCTCAGCTTCTTAAATGTTTCTGCTCTCCCTCCCCAAAGGGCAGAATTGCAGCAGCAAAGTGAATGACAGCTCCTTTATCCCTTATCTTAAAAGCACAGCTGTCAAGGGACAACCAGGGTATATTCCCTTAAAATACTGAAATTAATTTTTCCTGAATTTTTCCCAAAATTAAAAAAAAAGATTCCCCCCACCATGGGTTCTTTGATCTGACTTCATGAAAACATGCAATTTTCTATTCTATTTCCGGAGAAAGGTTTTTAATTCTTAATAAGAGTTTAGAAGTCCCGAGGCTAATTTGGAGACAGTTTTAAAACTGAAAAGGCCAGCGTGCTTATGTTCAGGAACAGCAGCCAAGTTGGGCAGAGACAAGACAGGATGTGGGGTGGATGGTGACTGCAGAAGAAAAGGACAGAAAGCAGTTACCTGCCTGGGTCTGAGCAGGGATACTGGTATGGTCAGCACAAAAGTTCATAAGGAAACTTTAAACCTCAAATACAAAACCCTGCGAGAATCATCGTCATTGGACTGAGATGTTCCTTAGGATTCATGATCCGGAAAAAGCAGAACTTGTTAATATAGCTCTGATAATCCTTTGTTTTCCTTTAAACTGTTTCAGAAGGCTTCCACTCTTCCCATTATTTTTAGTCTCAGATGGAAAACCTTAAACACTCACACTTCACTGCCAACCAACAAACAAAAACCAATCATAACATACAGATGGCTAGCGAGTCTGTGTACGTCGACGTCATGGGGAGATGAAAAGTCGACAGTTTTACCTACCAATTAGCCTCAGATTTTACATCTTTCCAGCTTCAGAAGAGCTAGCTCCTAACGAATGGGTCTGAAGAGTTTGAAAAGTTTGACATGGATGTCATGTTCATGACGGAGAAGGATTCATAGCTTGGCCTGCAGCGCGCACACGTCCAGGCGGGTGGCAGGCAGGATCCCACCCTGCAGAGCCAGGACACCTCAAGCGAGCCCCGCTTACCCAACCCCTGGCCTCCCCTTCAGCAGACTCTGCCAGCTGGAGCAAAACGAGCCGAATGGTGTGGTGGTTTTCTAATGAGGCTAAGCAGGGAGAGAACGAACCAAGTACATTTTTTCTCATGGCCAACGCAAAGCTAAGTTATAAACTCAGACCTCCAGAGGTGAGAGGCTTATGTAGTCACCAGCTGCCACTTCTGCCCTTCGCATGAAGCCTCAGAGTGTGGCCATGCGCTTAGAACTCTTAAAACGGGTGCCAGGAGTTCCCTTGAAAATAGCTTTTCATTCTGGGCAATGAAGCAACCTCTGGGTGTGAAGTCAAGTCTGAGGTTTACAAACTATTACTGACATCGATAAAATGCAATGTTTGTTACCCTCCTTTCAGTATCCTGTAGGCCTACTGGCACTCATTAAATGCTTCCTAAAAATATCATTTGGCAAACTTTTGTGTTTTGTCTGTAAAGGCTTAAGTACATCATTCAGAGCGTCACCTTAGAAGGCTGCTATAAAAATTTAAGTATGTGCTTTCATTAAATCAGTTTGTTTCATTTTAATTAATCTGCAGAACTCTTTCTCTCTGCCCAAAAGCAAGTTTATATTCCAAAAGACTGCTTTTGGAGCCTCCCTGTACCTCTAGAGGATTCCACACTGCTCTCAAATGGAGCCAAGTTTGTAGGTCTCAGTGTCAGGTTTCCTCAGATAATGTTTGAAACATAAAGGGCAAACCGTTTAAGAATTCTTCAGCAGGATGTTTCACCAATCAATCTGCCAGTTAGATGTGCTTGCCTACATTCCCATCTGGTGTTTTGGGACTCCAAAAGCTGTCTAATTCAGGTATAAGTAGAATGAGAATTGACTAGACATGCTTTTTAAACCAGGCTGAAAGGAAAGCTAATGACCACCTTGTTTAACTGGGGCCAAAAATACACTGAGGAACATTGCATTACAAGTATAGGGATCCTCAAAAGAAAACATCGGTGGAATAGCATTCCTCACTGCTGAACTCTCTTTCCAGCCCTATCCTAACCCAGACAGCCAATATAAAGCAGAAGTAAGAATAAACAGAGAGATTAAAGAAGGAGGGAAAGCAAGGTGATGGGCTGAAGAACTGTTTGCAGAATGCCTTCGCTGAGTGTCTGTCCAACCCCTTCCCGTGCAGCAGAGTCAAACGTACTCAAGCGAAAGCAGAAAAGTATGCTGTGATGAAACTGAGCTACCTGCTTTAAAGGAGCTAAGTCTTCCAAGTCAGATACTGGAACCACATAGTAGAGCCCCCACTGTTTTGGCAAGTCTTGTGAGCACTGGAGTAGCGAATTCTACTTTCCCCTTTCGAAGGCTCTACAATCTAAAGTGAGATCCAGAGTCAACAAGCTGCCCACGTTACACAGAGCTCAGTCACCTCTCTCATTCAGGACACAGGCTAGGAAAGTCAGACCAACAACAAAGCACTAATCTGATGAATCAAACCTGAACTTGGCATTCACAAATATGAACAGAAAACCAAGGTCAACAGACATGTGAGGAAGACCAGCAACACCAAAGAAAAGGATCAAGCTGAACAAACAAAACTGACCCCAGAGGAAACAAAAATAATTCAGACCTAATCAAGAGATTTTTAATTAATATTGTCAATATCAAGAAAAGTGTTATAACAAAGAAAAAGCTTAAAAATGAATAATGAGGAAGAAAGAGCACTTGGAAAATACTAAACTGACAGCCAAGATAAATTTTCACTAGAAAGCTAGAATAAAAAGCTAAGGTAGTGTACAAGTAAAGAAAAAAGTTATAATTATTAAAAATATGAGAAAAATGACAAGAGATATAGAATCAATCAAGGATATCCAATTTCTACTTAATAAGCATTCCAGAACAAATAAAACATAAAATCAAGAGAAAGAAACAATTTTAAAAAAGAAAAAAAAAATGTCAGAACCAAAACAAAAATCTTCAAATTACACTGTATCACTGGCTGCAGAGCAGGAAAAATGAAGTCACACCCATACCTAGGAACATTTCACAAAACTTCAGAATAGTAAGACTAACAAAATGACCAAAAGAATCCAGAGGAACAAACCCACAAGGAAGAAAAATATCACATTTCTCATTAGCCACACTGCATGTTGGAAACTAATGAAGCGACACCTCAGATAAAACAGAAAATTATTTTCCACTTAGAATTCTTCACCTAGCCAAAGTCCCAATCAAACTGTACAGAAGATATAAAGACTTTTTGTATATACAGATAATTGGTTTATCTACCTTTCTGTGGAAAAAAAAAATATTACTTGAAGATAGATTACAGTTAAATTTAAAAAGAAACCAAAAAAGGAAGACATACAATAAAAAAGAACCCAGAATGAAGCCTCTACAGCAGGCCTGGAACGCATATAGATGTATCTAACAAATAGTATAATTATTAAGAAGAAATTGAATTATTCTAGGAACACAGTTTATAATGCAGAAGTTCTTTTCTGGAAAAAAAAAAAAAAAGAAAGGCATTTAGAAACTCTAAAAGGAATTTAAAACCATAGAAGAAATTTATGATGCAAGGAAGAAGCATATTAAAATGTCATTGTTTGGGAATTCCCTGGTGGTTCAGTGGTTAAGACTCTGCACTGCCATGGCTGAGGGCTCAGGTTCTATCCCTTGTGAGGGAGCTAGGATCCCATAGCCCCACAGAGCCATTAAAAAAAAAAAAGTCATTTCGGGGAGTAATAAGCATCTGAAAAAGACAACTTACTTGACTTTTGTGCTCAGAGCTTCCAAACAGTACAGATTTAGGGATGTAAGATCCTGTTTCCTTTTCTGTGGATTTTTACACATAGAAATATTTACATAATTGTCATATTTTACATGCTTCTTATCAGTTTCCATTTTAAATTCAATTTAAAGAAATGACATGAATCTCTATAACAATGGCAAAGAATTCAAAAGTTGTAAAACTTAACCATGTAAAGTACTAGTACAGTTGGCTGATTTTGAAGAGAGAAAGGAAAACAGATGGAGGAGGGGAACATGTAAGCACACCAAAGTGTTTATCTTGTATGGTTGGAAGGAGGGAGAAATGTCTAACAATGATCAGGAGACAGCTTAAGGAGTGGGGAGTGACCAGATACAAATTTAACTAGAAAGTAAACAACTAAAGGTATAAGCGTAATCTTTAACACTGATAATTCATTATTAGAAAAGACAAATCCAGAAATGGTCAAAATGACTTTGTCTGAGATAGCAATTCTCCAAACATGGTTCAGAACCCATGGAGTCCACGGACTTTCTTCAGGGAATCCGCACAGTCAAAACTATATTCCTGATAATACCAAAATGCTGCCTTTTTAAATCTTACTTTAACATCATCTCACAGTGGATTTCTCTAGAGGCCATATGATGTGTAATATTATGACAGGCGGAACACAGAAGCAGAGGTGAGGATCCTCATCTATATTCATCCAGACATTAAAGAGATGTACAAAAACAAACAATACCATTCTTCTGACTATCATGGAAGATCTTGATATTTTTCATTAAGTGGTATGTCTAATGTTAATAGGCAATGGGTTTATCATTAATGTTTAAAATGAATTAATAAATAAATATTTTATAGCCTTCTCAGTTTCTAATATGATAAACATCAATATGATTAGCATATTAGCAAATGCTCTTTGCTGCTAAGTCACTTCAGTCGTGTTCAACCCTGTGCGACCCCATAAACGGCAGCCCACCAGGCTCCCCCATCCCTGAGATTCTCCAGGCAAGAACACTGGAGTGGGTTGCCACTTCTTTCTCCAATGCATAGAGGTGAAAGTGAAGACAGTCAGTCATGTCCGACTCTTATCGACCCCATGGACTGCAGCCTACCAGGCTCCTCCACCCATGGAATTTTCCAGGCAAGAGTACTGGAGTGGGGTGCCATACTTTGGGGGCTTCAATAACTACTATGAGTCTAAAAGGATCCTGAGATCAAAAAGTTTTCTCTGAGGAATAAGAGAAGGGTAAAGAAAGGGAAAAATTCCCATCTCGATGTAAATATTTTCATCTGTTTTAGCTATTTGGGTGCACACACATTACTTTTTTTATTGTGATATACTTAATATATAACATTATATGAGTTTCAGTGTACAATGTAATTATTTGATATACATATATATTGTGAAATGAACACCAAAGTCTAGCTACTTTTTAATATTGATTTATTGACGGTGCTAGGCCTTAGTTGTGCCATGCAGGATCTTCAGTTGTGGCGTGCAAACTCTTAGTTGTGGCATGTGGGATCTAGCTCCCCGACCAGGGATCAAACCCAGGCCCCCTGCATTGGAAGCATGGAGTCCTAAACATTGAGTTGTCAAGGAAGTCCCTCTAGTTACTTTTTAATAGCAATGTCTAAGTGTGCGTACAAACAAGACAGTGGTGTTCAGGTAAGAGAAGCACAAAAATAGTAACGTCACATGGATGATAACTAAAAGAGAGCTAGCATTTTCAGGAAGTGAACACAGTTTTCCCAGCAAAGATTATTACACACTGAGATCAACCAACAGATTTTACCTGCAGAAAACCTTTAGATGACCCCAGATAAGCCATCTTCTTGTAGACCTTCAGTGTATTTCTGGGCCAAGAAGAGGACTTGACTAAACAGCTCTGGAGACTCCTTAGAAATTCCAGCATATAGTGTTCCTCACAGTGTTAAGCTGATACACACTCATGTTCAATAACATCAATTTAATATCTCTTTCTAAATTCTTTTACAGCATATTGGTGGATGCCACATAAACACATATGCAGATAATAATGCTGTGTTTGTAATGCCAGCTTTCTTTCATGAAGCCTAAATTGTCTTACAAACACCACCTCAGTCCAATTTCTTGTCCAAAAATTATACTGTCCAGAGCCAGAACATATACTTCTCTCATGATTCCCTCTCTCTCCTCTCTCTCTCTTCCTAGGCTTAAGCATGGTCTTTTACAGACTGTTAAAAATAAAAATCATGATTCTTCTGGAAATGTCAAGATTTCCTAAGTAAAATCTATTATACCATTTATTGCCAAAGTCAGGGAAGCCAATTAAACTGCAATTTTTTTGGCTTTAGGAATGCCAGAAACTGGGGCCAAGATTATATTTCAGCAATCTAAATTAATTTAGCTTTAAATGGCTGTTCAAAAAGAAAGTAAAAAGGACAATCTTGGTGATTCTAGTGTGTTGTCTCTGTAATCCACATCAGGTCATAACTGTTTTGTTTTCATATCATTGATGAGTATTGTTTATGCCATGAATAATGTTTATAGTTGTTTGTCTTGCCTTTTCAAATGACCACAGACAAAAGGCAAGAGTGACAAGAAGCATATTAAGAAATTACACAACCAAAGACTTTGTATTGTAAGACACATATAATCTAATTCTGAAGACAGAAAGTATACTCTCCACTAATATTCAATATGAAGATATCTTTGGACTATATGTAACTATTTCGAAGCTTGAAATAATAAGTCATTTCTATTGAAATGATTTCTATGGGCTAGTCACTGTGCTAAGCAATTTATATTCATATTTTATCAGTACTAACAACCCCCCTACTTTAGATATTCTTATCTAATATTATCATGCCCCATTTGTATGTAAATGAATTGACGCTTATAAGACGTTAGTAATTTGCCCAACATTTCAGAACTAGTCTGTGGCAAGGCTAGAATTCAAGCCCAGATCTGCTTAATTTCATAGCCTATGTCTTAACCACTTTGCCAAACATGAAGAGCTCGTGAAGAGCTTATGAAGGCGTCCTACAAATATGAGACAATGAACCTTCAGTTGCTTATCAGCCATCACTTAGAATGGGCACTTTACTATGAGCCCAAGGCATACAACATAATGTCATTTTTAAGGAGCATTTAATGTCTACTATATTTAGACAGAGTCGGACATGACTGTGCGACTTACTGAACTGAACTGATATTTAAGACACTATACCAGAAGACACTAAGAAGGGAATCAAAGAAACAGGTAAGGCAGCTGATCTAAATGGGAACTGCAATCTAGCGAGGGTGAAAGTCATCCTAACACAAGGTAGAATTAAATAAGTGGAGAAAGAGACATGAGCTCTCAGAGTGCAAAGGGAAGCTTCATAGTTAGATGTTTAAGCATCATCTCAAAGAATAAAGAGGATTTTTTTTTTAATGTAAAGAATCAAAGAAAGGCACATAGACTGAGACCTAGGTGTGATTAAAGTCACAAAGGAGACAGACACAGGGATACCCAAGGGGCGCAAATGGTTTGGCTGCACGTGAGACTATGAGGCACATAAAGCTAGAAAGATATTTGGGAACCAGATTTAAGGAAAATGTCTATGCCTTCATAAAGAAACTGGTAATCTCTTCCAGGGGAATAAAAAGCAAGGAGTTTGCAGGAAAGGGAAATGAATTAATGACATCACAAGCCATGCTGGTTATTACATTAGCCAACATAGGAGATGATGAAAGTCTAAACTTCAGAGTGACTGAAAATAAGGTAAGGAGGAGAAAAATAAGAAGTCAGCTAGTGAGATATGGGATAGGAAGCAGACAGCTCCTTGAAGTGGACTAGAAAATAAAATGAGAAAAGAAGGAGAAGAAACAATATAACAGATTTGGTTTGAGACATCATAGTCTTGAGGCACCTAAAGAAAATCCATGCAAAGATATCAAGTAACTGTTGGACATTTGAGCCTAGTAACTGAAAGAAATGCAATGCTAGAGGCATATGTTAAGCAATTATCGTTAACATGGAGATGACAGGGAGGCTATTAGGTAGGACTTGAATGAGAAGAGAACAGAGGGTAGAATTCTGATAAACACTAATTTTTAAGGGGAAGAAAAGAGAAGCGGAATTGGTTAAGATAACAGGGCAGGAGACAAACATCAGAAAGCTTTATCTTCATAGAAGGCAAGAGGGAAAATATTTTCAAGAAATAGTGAGTGATATTAATAGAGATATTAAATAGAGATATTAAATATATTAAATATGCTCTTTCGAGATTAACTAAAATGAGACTGAGAAGACACTTAGAGCCAAGACGGCCCCATAATCTCTGTGTTGTTTCCCATGCTCTTCTCACTTGTGGTCTCCACTGCTTCTCCCTCGCTGCCTGTAGGTGTCACTAGGAGAGATGCGCGGTTTCACCGGTCAAAACCTATGTTCCTGTAGTGATGATGATGACATTGACTGCTGGCATAGCAAGCATTATATCCAGGATCTGCTTCTGATTTAGATCTTAGGAGTTTAGGAAGAGAGTCATTTTCTTCCCCATTTGGACTTTTGTTCCAATACAATTCCCCATCAAGTATCTGTTATAAGCAATTTGCAATTTCTCACCTGATCTTGGCATATGTTAAAGCCAGAAACAGATTCTCTGTGTTTCTAACTTGAAAAATAAGTATTTCCTTCTTATGGTGAAAGAGCTATATGACATTTTCTACTTTAAATTCAATCACTCATTCATCAACAAGCATTTGTCAAGCATTTGAAGTGTAGACGACAGGGATACAGTCATAAATTGAACAAAGCTCCAGCCCAGGCGGAACTTACCTTCCAGTGGCTGAGACAGATACTAAACGAGTGAGTGGATACAGCTGTGTAATCTCAGACTCGAGTCATTAAGTGCTGTAGTGGAAACAGTAAAGCCAATAGTGTGGTCTACAAGGCAAGGCCTCCAGTCTGAGATTTGGAGAGCGAATGATCCTGGCAGAAAGAACAGCAAACGCAAAGTCTCTGAGGCTCAGCACGGGATCTTGGCGCATTCAAAGAATAGCATTACCTTTGGATATATACCCAGCAAAGGAGTGGCTTGGTCATATGGTAGTTCTATTTTTAGTTTTTGGAGAAACCTCCATAATGTTTTCCATTGTGACTGCACTAATTTATATTTCCACCAACAGGGCACAAGTGTTCCCTTTTCTTCACATCTTTGCGAACATGTGTTATCTCTGCTACTGCCACTGCTAAGTCACTTCAGTCGTGTCCGACTCTGTGCGACCCCATAGATGGCAGCCCACTAGGCTCCTTGGTCTCTGAGATTCTCCAGGCAAGAATACTGGAGTGGAGTGCCATTGCCTTCTCCAATGCATGAAAGTGAAAAGCGAAAGTGAAGTCACTCAGTCATGCCGACTCTTCACGACCCCATGGACTGCAGCCTACCAGGCTCCTCCATCCATGGGACTTTCCAGGCAAGAGTACTGGAGTGGGGTGCCATCGCCTTCTCCGGTGTTATCTCTAGTCTTCTTGATAATAGCCATCCTAACAGTTGTGAGGTGATATCTCATTGCAACTTTGATTTGCATTTTCGTCATGATAAGTAATGCTGAGCATCTTTTCACGTACTTGTTGGCCATCTATACGTCTTCTTTGAAAAACATCAATTCGGGTCCTTTGGCCTTTTTTCAATCAAGTTATTTGGTTTTGTTGTTCTTGTTATTTGAATTGTATAAGTTCCTTATATAATTTTGGATATTAACCCCTTATCAACTGAATGTTTTCTAAATATTTTCTCCAAGTCCATATATGAATGCAGTTAATAATATTGTATTATTTATAATTGCCAAGATAGTAGATGCTAAGAAATTTGAGAATTGTGTATTTGAAATTTGTTACTATACCACACATATACAAACACATAAACAGTAATTATGGGAGGTAATGGACGTGTTAATTAATAACATTGTGGCAATTATTTCACAATGTAGACAGATAATAAATCATCACATTGCACATCTTTAAGAATCATGTTGTACAATGTGAACACATACAGTGTGTCAAAGAACAGCAGGGTCTTCTGCAAGCTCAGTAGAGGCTGAAAGACATGAAAGACTCAGGGCTGATGAGGGGCCGCTTCCTGCAGCGCTGCTTCTGTGTATTTCACTAGCAAAGATGTCAAATTCTTCAGCTTTTCTTTCTCAATAGAAATTCAGAAAGACAGATATTCTTAGAGAACTCTCATGTCTACTTCATTTATCTGGACAAGTAAGGGAGAAAGAATTCTTTTCTCTGGGCCCCACAAGTAAAGGATGGTTAATTTGATTTAGTATTAAAGTCTGGTGAAGAACTATTACCCTTCCTTTGGAAACAGTATGCCTGAAAAAAGATGCCATCAGAAGGAAAGGTCATGTTTATTTGCTGCCTTTTTAGCCAACTTTTACTCGTGCACAGCCCTGATGGATAATTACTTTGGGCACTGTGTCCTTGATTATGGGTACTGAGCTATACACACTGTATATTCATAACTGTCCAGAGAACAGCTAACCATTGACCTCTTCAGGCTACCTGCATGGCTCCATTTGAGAACCTGCTGACAGGTGGGAGAGAACAGTACATGAGGTGAAAAGCACAATTTGCTAAAGAAGAAAGATGTTTTCATTCTAAACAAAGACAGTGTATGATTTACATTTCTTGGGGTATAGATAGCTTGTTAGGAGAAGGCAATGGCACCCCACTCCAGCACTCTTACCTGGAAAATCCCATGGGTGGAGGAGCCTGTTAGGCTGCAGTCCATGGGATCGTGAAGAGTTGGACACGACTGAGCGACTTCACTTTCACTTTTCACTTTCAGGCGTTGGAGAAGGAAATGGCAACCCACTCCAGTGTTTTTGCCTGGAGAATCCCAGGGAAGGGGGAGCCTGGTGGGCTGCTGTCTATGGGGTCGCACAGAGTCGGACAGGACTGAAGTGACTTAGCAGCAGATAGCTTGTTGTATAATGCTTAGGACTGTAACGAAGACTATTAACCATTAAAAAAGAATGACCTTAAGGGTGGTCATTAGGGATTAAAATTCACATTTCCTAGTTTACCCGTTAGTGCCCAAAGAGAAAAACTCAAATTTACTCTTCAGAAGGCAAAAACAGGTAACATTTCTTATGCAACTGTCAGGGAGAAATCATGCAGAGACAACTGAATTATTTTAGTAGGAAAGGCATCATGAAATACTGATGAGAGTTAGAGACCTTAAGGGTGGTCATTAGGGATTAAAATTCACATTTCCTAGTTTACCCGTTAGTGCCCAAAGAGAAAAACTCAAATTTACTCTTCAGAAGGCAAAAACAGGTAACATTTCTTATGCAACTGTCAGGGAGAAATCATGCAGAGACAACTGAATTATTTTAGTAGGAAAGGCATCATGAAATACTGATGAGAGTTAGTAACCAGCTTTATTTCCTTACAGAAGATTACTTATTTCTCTATTTTAGACTTGAGGAATATATCCATAGCCAGATCTGTAGATACAAATTAGTGTGATGAAAAACTATTTGATAGACTTAAAAAGTGTCTTTTCCCATTGGACAAATAAGTACTATAATATGAATATTAAAATATTAAATTTCCAAAAACATAAAACTGAAATACTTAAAATATAATTAACACTAAAGTATTTAAAATATAATTACATATGATATTAAAATATAGTTATATAGAGAGAGGTATATAAATCTCTCTGTATATATGTATATTTATACATATATATAAATATATGGGATTTCTCAGCTGGAGCTAGTGGTAAAGAACCTGCCTGCCAATGCGGGAGATTTAAGAGACACTGGTTTGATCCCTGGGTGGGTAAGATCCCCTAGAAGAGGACATGGCAACCTACTCCAGTATCCTTGCCCATGGACAGCGGAGCCTGGCAAGCCACAGTCCATAGGGTTGCAAAGAGTTGGACACAGCTGAAGCAACTTAGCATACATGCACATAAATATGTACACATATGTATTGATATACACTGAGAGTTTGATCCTACATAGGACCTAAAAAGGAAATGATAATAGTTCTTTTTTTTTATTTTATTTTTACTTTATTCTACGTTACAATACTGTATTGGTTTTGCCATACATTGACATGAATCAGCCACAGGTGTACGCGAGCTCCCAATCCTGAAACCCCCTCCCACCTCCCACCCCATATCATCTCTCTGGATCATCCTCGTGCTCCAGCCCCAAGCATCCTGTATCCTGTATCGAACATAGACTGGCGCTTCATTTCTTACATGATAGTATACATGTTTCAATAACATTCTCCCAAATCATCCCACCCTCTCGCTCTGCCTCAGAGGCCAAAAATCCTTTCTATACAATGTATCTATTCTCTGTCAAATTCTTTTCCCATTTAGATTATTAAGCAACATTGAACAGAGTTCCCTGTGCTGTGCAGTAGGTCCTTGATGGTTATCCATTTTCAGTATAGCAGCGTGTCCTTGTCAACTCCAAACTCTCTAACTATCCCTCCCCCTCTGGTAACCATAAGTTCATTCTCTAAGTCTGTCAGTCCATTTATGTTTTGTAAATAAGTGGTAGATGTTAATACTTTTTCTTGATCAAAAGAAAAGAAAACATGGTTCAAAAACTAATTCTAAAACATTGGCATTTTGTCCTTGTAAGTTAAATTTGTTAACAATGATTGAGTCAGAATCTGTTTCAGAAAATTAAATCACAAGCCTGGTTTTGTTAAGAATTCTCCTTTTCCTAATTCCCTTGAGTGCTAAAATTTAACATTTTTTTTCTCCATGAAAAGATGGAGGAAAAGACGTATAGGTCTTTGGATGTCTAACTTTTGGTGTTTGTACTCATAAAAGAAGTATGATCATGACTGGGTTAAGTCTCCACATTTTCACGTCTATTACTGTGAAAGAGGAAACAGCAGGCATTTCTCTCTGCATGGTGTAATTTTTGTTCTTAGAATTTTTAAAAACACTTCTCTAAAATTCACTGTAAAATTCCACAGAAAACATTAAAAACAAACAAAGAAACAAACCAAAAATCCAGAAGTATTATTCAAGGTCTGGTAAGTGACAGTGACTAAAAATGAATGAAGGGAATGGGTTACAGTTTGTGATTTATCAGAGATAAGCTAGTCAAGGCTATGGTTTTTCCAGTAGTCATGCTTGGATGTGAGAGTTGGACTATAAAGAAAGCTGAGCGCCGAAGAATTGATGCTTTTAAACTGTGATGTTGGAGAAGGCTCTTGAGAGTCCCTTGG
>SJYC01079881.1:0-13084 GCA_006408675.1 Madoqua kirkii
GGTTTTTCCAGTAGTCATGCTTGGATGTGAGAGTTGGACTATAAAGAAAGCTGAGCGCCGAAGAATTGATGCTTTTAAACTGTGATGTTGGAGAAGGCTCTTGAGAGTCCCTTGGACTGCAAGGAGATCCAACCAGTCCATCCTAAAGGAAATCAGTCTTGAATATTCACTGGAAGGACTGATGCTGAAGCTGAAATTCCAATACTTTGGCCACCTGATGCAAAGAACTAACTCACTGGAAAAGACCCTGATGCTGGGAAAGATTGAAGGTGAGAGGAGAAGGGGGCAACAGAGGATGAGACGGTTGGATGGCATCACCGACTCAATGGACATGAGTTTGAGTAAACTCCGGGAGTTGGTGATAGACAGGGAGGCCTGGTGTGCTGCAGTCCATAGGGTCGCAAAGAGTCAGACACGGTTGAGCAACTGAACTAAAAGGCTGCATTAGTGAGGATTAGTAATAAGAACAACAAACAAAAATCACAAGCAGATCAAAAGTTCCAAAGGTTCAGATGAGTGCATGCTCCTGGGGAAGAGGGCAGGTCTCCCCTCCCAGATTATTTCTCACAAGGTCAAGGAGCCTGGGCAGAACTAGTTAAATCAAGGAATTCTGTCACTTCAATCTCTCTTCCTTCTCCCAGGATGGATCTTTCCAGAGTGTTAATAGGCGTCAGAATCTAATAACTAAAAATTGCCTTTCTTTTCCCTGTATGATTCTCTAGTTGCATACTAAGTATGGAGTTGTGAAATAATGGAGACTTTGGGGAAGAGGGCAGGTCTCCCCTCCCAGATTATTTCTCACAAGGTCAAGGAGCCTGGGCAGAACTAGTTAAATCAAGGAATTCTGTCACTTCAATCTCTCTTCCTTCTCCCAGGATGGATCTTTCCAGAGTGTTAATAGGCGTCAGAATCTAATAACTAAAAATTGCCTTTCTTTTCCCTGTATGATTCTCTAGTTGCATACTAAGTATGGAGTTGTGAAATAATGGAGACTTTAATATATCAAAAGTTTATTAAATGTTAGGCTCCTAACATTAAAAGGCTCCCAAATGTTAAGTCCCTCTAATAATACTGTGGAGTAGGAGTTATTACTTCTATTTTATGGAGTAGCAAACTGACCACAATGGAAGGTAAGATGCTCCAGTGCCCTGTGGGTGGTAAATGACAGAGCTCCATCAGAGCACAGAACTCCCTGACTTGAGAGCCCATATTCTTTGCAACCAACATTCAAGTAGATTCTTCAGTGCCTGAGGGTAGGCAAAAGTGAGAATAAAACAAACCGGAGCAAGGGACTGCAGCCAGAAAAGATCTTATTAGCAGACTTGAAGTGTCACTGAATAGACCTTCAAATTTGTTGCTTCCGCTGCCTCCTATAAAACCTCCTTTCCAAACAGCACCTCCATGGCTATAAAATATTCTTTGCATCTGGAGATGTCTAGTCTTCAAGGAAAATTTTAAGGTTTAGCCCCTGCTCCCTCTTGCCTATCTAGACAGACAAGCTAGCCAGCCTCTAGATTGTTCTTTTAAATAATCCACACAAATATGTTCTTGGGAGGCTGTAAGTAATGCTAAGAAGGGCTCCTGGTCGTGTGAGAGCTATAGTTAGAAATAAAGGCACATTGTCGTGAATCAGAGTTGAAGCAGAGATCTGACTGCAAGCTGCTGTTGCCGCTGCTAAGTCGCTTCAGTCATGTCCGACTCTGTGCGACGCCATGGACAGCAGCCCACCAGGCTCCTCTGTCCACAGGATTCTC
Organism: Madoqua kirkii; assembly: GCA_006408675.1. Classification (NCBI taxonomy): domain Eukaryota; kingdom Metazoa; phylum Chordata; class Mammalia; order Artiodactyla; family Bovidae; genus Madoqua; species Madoqua kirkii. The sequence goes on from SJYC01079881.1 coordinate 1,755, forward strand.
CAGGCAAGAATACTGGAGTGGGTTGCCATTTCCTTCTCCATCTGACTGCAAGAGAGAAGCCTTATTATTTAGTTTGGTGGATAAACTGTGTGACTACATGCGAATGGAAACAGAGTGTGGATAGTCATAGTCTCCATGGGCTCACATCCTTTCTTGTTCAGCATGGGATGGAGTTAGCAGGTAATGAAAAGGGCAGGAGGAGAAGGGGACGACAGAGGATGAGATGGCTGGATGGTACCACGGACTTGATGGATATGAGTCTGGGTGAACTCCAGGAGTTGGTGATGGACAGGGAGGCCTGACGTGCTGTGATTCATGAGGTCGCAGAGAACTGGACACGACTGAGTGACTGAATTGAACTGAACTAAACTGAATGGAACTGACTGAAGAGGACATCCAGCCATACACAAATGATTACAAAAAAAAAATAAGAATAAAAAAGTGGAAGAGGGAAAAAGCAATACCTTAGAAAGGAGTTGTAGAACAAAGCATGGAGTCATTGTTAACTTCAGGATAGTAACAGACAGCCAGAGGGACCCCACAGGTACTAGAATGATTGAAAAGGCACTGGGAATCAGTACCCAGTTGGGAGAGAAGGTCCTGAGCCTGGATCCCAGGCTATTGGCCCTGCACTGTGAGGTAAGCTTGCTGGACGGGCCAGGGCTGGAGGCTGACAACTCACGTCTTGCGCAAGGGGAGATGAAATACTCCTTTCCTTCCACTCACTGTGGCTTTCCCAAAGCATTAAATGGGAGGATAACAAAGAAGAGGATTGCTATTCAGTGTTTCTATCGCATTCCATGGTCTGTGAAAGAATTTCAGTCTAAGTGGGTTATAAAATGGAAAATCTCCGGCATGTGCTCTTAGGAAGACAAAACTTAAGGACTGAAAGACCTATTTCCCATAAATGCCTGATTTATAGCAAACTGATAATATTGGAATTTTCTTTAATGTATGGAGTTGATCAGAGGTTGCCTCACTTTGACCCTTGGGAAGTTTTACTTATGGTTTCCAGATGCATCAACAAGAAATGACCCAGGTTGGGTTAGTCTCACAAAATAAGTGGCATTGAACTTTGTTTGTGTGACTGGACTGGTTGTCTGCCCAAGAACTTTTCAAAGCTGGTCTCAGTTTGGTTTTGATTTTAAGTCTCTAACTGAACTTTCTCCTCTTTACATTTCCTACTCATAAATACTGCATACCCCAAACCTTCAACAGAGTCACCTGTATTCCTCTGCTATTCCTGAATGAGCTCATCTTTTTAAAACAATTTTTGTGCTTCCTCATTTTACTCATCTATTTAGGTCGATATGTCCCATCTGACAACCTTGCTCCATCTTTTGAAATTTTTAAACCCCATTTACTAAGACAGAGTGGATTATTCAGTTATCACATATGGAGTTGAAAGGTAAATTGTAACTCAAATTACCCCCAGTCTGTTTGCGATTTCTTTTACTCGGTGTAAAGGTTTACCTTCGAGAAAGCCTGTAAGGTATGAGGCTGCCTGCACGCTCCTGAGGGATACTATGTGGGAAATGGTTTGTTAGAAGCTGAAAGAGAGAAGTTGCTTCTTTTTGGCTTTGAGATTTGGGGCTTAACCACCTTTCAGTGACTTTTGGAAACAAACTGTCAGGCAGCCAAGCCCACCGCTGAAATCCTCCTCAGGCCTGGAGGTGAAATATGGAAACAAAAGCTGTGCACACATTGCCTGGGACAAGTATGAGCAGCTGAGAAGCAGCAGGGCGGGGCCAGAGCCCGCAGAAGTTACCTGCCTCGTTTCTGGCCCCAGACCCCAGTCGCTTCAGCCTTCGTCTACAAAGGCAGGAACGTGCTTCTGAGAAAAGTTTCCCCCAGTAGCACTGGATGTTGTTTTGGGAGGAGAAGTAATATTGGGAAATGATGTGGTTTTCTCAAAGCTGATGTATTTGCTATGTCATAGCAGTAGTTACTGCCATATTGGAAATGGCACTTGCTGGCTTTAACCTTGTTTTTTGGAAGAGCATAGCTGTACTCTCAACTCCAAAATTTGTCTATATTCCTTGAATAATTTATAATGAATTTATCTTGAATGCTTCTGTACGGGCCAGGGCTGGAGGCTGACAACTCACGTCTTGCGCAAGGGGAGATGAAATACTCCTTTCCTTCCACTCACTGTGGCTTTCCCAAAGCATTAAATGGGAGGATAACAAAGAAGAGGATTGCTATTCAGTGTTTCTATCGCATTCCATGGTCTGTGAAAGAATTTCAGTCTAAGTGGGTTATAAAATGGAAAATCTCCGGCATGTGCTCTTAGGAAGACAAAACTTAAGGACTGAAAGACCTATTTCCCATAAATGCCTGATTTATAGCAAACTGATAATATTGGAATTTTCTTTAATGTATGGAGTTGATCAGAGGTTGCCTCACTTTGACCCTTGGGAAGTTTTACTTATGGTTTCCAGATGCATCAACAAGAAATGACCCAGGTTGGGTTAGTCTCACAAAATAAGTGGCATTGAACTTTGTTTGTGTGACTGGACTGGTTGTCTGCCCAAGAACTTTTCAAAGCTGGTCTCAGTTTGGTTTTGATTTTAAGTCTCTAACTGAACTTTCTCCTCTTTACATTTCCTACTCATAAATACTGCATACCCCAAACCTTCAACAGAGTCACCTGTATTCCTCTGCTATTCCTGAATGAGCTCATCTTTTTAAAACAATTTTTGTGCTTGCCTCATTTTACTCATCTATTTAGGTCGATATGTCCCATCTGACAACCTTGCTCCATCTTTTGAAATTTTTAAACCCCATTTACTAAGACAGAGTGGATTATTCAGTTATCACATATGGAGTTGAAAGGTAAATTGTAACTCAAATTACCCCCAGTCTGTTTGCGATTTCTTTTACTCGGTGTAAAGGTTTACCTTCGAGAAAGCCTGTAAGGTATGAGGCTGCCTGCACGCTCCTGAGGGATACTATGTGGGAAATGGTTTGTTAGAAGCTGAAAGAGAGAAGTTGCTTCTTTTTGGCTTTGAGATTTGGGGCTTAACCACCTTTCAGTGACTTTTGGAAACAAACTGTCAGGCAGCCAAGCCCACCGCTGAAATCCTCCTCAGGCCTGGAGGTGAAATATGGAAACAAAAGCTGTGCACACATTGCCTGGGACAAGTATGAGCAGCTGAGAAGCAGCAGGGCGGGGCCAGAGCCCGCAGAAGTTACCTGCCTCGTTTCTGGCCCCAGACCCCAGTCGCTTCAGCCTTCGTCTACAAAGGCAGGAACGTGCTTCTGAGAAAAGTTTCCCCCAGTAGCACTGGATGTTGTTTTGGGAGGAGAAGTAATATTGGGAAATGATGTGGTTTTCTCAAAGCTGATGTATTTGCTATGTCATAGCAGTAGTTACTGCCATATTGGAAATGGCACTTGCTGGCTTTAACCTTGTTTTTTGGAAGAGCATAGCTGTACTCTCAACTCCAAAATTTGTCTATATTCCTTGAATAATTTATAATGAATTTATCTTGAATGCTTCTGTCAAAATGTTTCTTGAAACTACTAAATGTTTACTACCTTTTAAAAGTAATATTCACTTCTGTTCAGTTCAGTTCAGTTGCTCAGTCGTGTCTGACTCTTTGTGACCCCATGGACTGCAACACACCAGGCCTCCCTGTTCATCACCAGCTCCCAGAGCTTACTCAAAGTCATGTCCATTGAGTCGATGATGCCATCCAACCATCTCATCCTCTGTCATCCCCTTCTCCCAACTGCAATCTTTCTCAACATCAGGGTCTTTTCCAGTGAGTCAGTTCTTTGCATCAGGTAGCCAAAGTATTGGAGTTTCAGCTTCAGCATCAGTTCTTCCAATGAATATTCAAGACTGATTTCCTTTAGGATGGACTGGTTGGATCTCCTTGCAGTCCAAGGGACTCTCAAGAGCCTTCTCCAACACCACCCTTCCAAAGCATCAATTTTTTGGTGCTCAGTTTTCTTCACAGTCCAACTTTCACATCCATCCATGACTACTGGAAAAACCATGGCTTTGACTAGACAGATCTTTGGCAGCAAAGTAATGTCTCTGCTTTCTATAAACACTATTTCCTTGTAATGCAAGTAATTCTAATACATTTACCATTTTCATATACTGTATATTATATTCAATACAAAAGGTAGTATGGCCATACTTTGTTATCAAATATATACGTGGAGAAGGCCAAAATTAATACATCTCTAATATTTCATTGACATAGGAGATAGATTTTATGTGTGATAACAGGCTAAGATGACAACAGAAGACTATATTAACTTGAATAATTTGGGAGAGGCTACAACTCTACAGAAGACATCTATGTATTACCTTTTTGAAGAAGAAAATGAGAGAAAATAATAGTGGTGTCTGTTTTCATTGAAAAAGCAATTTGCTAACATAATACTTCCTTAGAAATTTAGACCACTATTTGTGTTTTAAAAGCTCTTGCTAAATGAATATCTTTTGAGTAAATTTGAGGTTGTGTACCGGAGAGAGAATAGTTTTGGAATTAGATAGATCTTAGTTTAAAAATCTGTATCATGTGCTGATTTACTTAAGAAAAATTACTTAACCCCTCTGAGGCTCAGTTTTCTCATATGTAGGAAAGATAACAAAACTTCCTTTAAATAAGGACGAAAATGAGCACCATTTCAATGAACCAAGAATTTGGTAGTCTGGTACAAACTGCAAATAGTGTAGCTTGATTAGGGAGTGATACATAACCACTTTGATAGTTAAATGGAGCTGGATTATATTAAATTAAGATTGTATATATATCTTTAGAGATGTATATTTAACTATTAAGTTCTTATCACATTACTCAATCCAAAGGAAAAAAAACCCTCTATAATATACCTTGCAAGTTCTCTTGGAAATAATAAAATTTGGAACCAAAGGCCAAAAGAGAAACTGCCGAGTCTCAGTCTTTCTGAAGTTGATGCTTCTACTCACAGACAGATCTATGACATTTAACAATAATAGATGCAGGCTAATATGCACTCATTGTAATTATTCAAAAAATTAAAAAAAAGCACTAAGTTCTCCACTTAGAAAATATATAAGCCAAAGGTTAATTTTAAATCACTGAATGATTTACCAGCATTTTAGCCCAGTGACAGTCCCTTGTCATTATGGCTTGACCTTACTGAAGAGAGAGATTTTAAACTGAAAATTGTCTGCAAGTTAAAACCACATGTTCCTGATAATTTAACTCCAAACCATATGGTTTATGTTCACAATTTATCCAAAGCAGGGGGTCAAAAACAAAGCAACTGACCACAGATAATTTGATACCATCCTTTTTGGTACTCACAGTGAAAATAAAACTTTGCAATGATTATTCCTGGGGTAGAGGTAGAAGGGAGTGATAGAAAATTGGCTTGCATCTAGGCCAACGCAGAAGGATATCTGGCTCTGCCACTCACTTGCTATATGGACTTGGGCAAATTCCTTAATCTACAATATTATAGTCTTATCCACATACAGTTAAAGATTGTTAAACAGATGAGAGATTGTAATGACAACTACTAAATAAAACAAAAATAGCAAAAGTATCTTCAAGTTATGGGGGGCTTACAACATGCTGGGTACTGGACCAAATATTTTACATATCTTTAAACTGTACAGAAGTTTTCTGGAGGTACTGAGCCTTGTTCACAGATGAACACATGGAGGCTTAAGGAGGCTAAGTAGAATCTGAACCTATCTGACTCCCAAACTTGGTTATTATGTCTCCTTCCAAAGGTATTTTGAAAAGACTTAGTACTGGTACAGAAAGTCTCTGACATCCTTGAGAAATGGTAGCTATGATGATAACGGGGACTCCTCTGGTAGCTCAGCCAGTAAAGAATCTGCCTGAAATGCTGGAGACCCTGGTTTGATTTCTGGGTCAGGAAGATTCCCTGGAGAAAGGATAGGCTTTCCACTCCAGCTGGCCAAGCTCTGGAAGTTGGTGATGAACAGGGAAGCCTGGCATGCTACTGTCCGTGGGGTTACAAAGAGTTGGACACAACTAAGCAACTGAACTGAATTGATGCAATAAAAATGTACTACAAAAAGGATGAAAGAAACACCTTGTAAAATCATCACCTAGTGGCAAGCAAAGTTAAGATTTTGCTATATTTCCTCCAAGATTAAAAAAGTATAATGTTGCAAGATAAAATTGGCACATTTGTATGGCACTAAAAGTCTTTGAAAACATCACTCAAGGTTTATAAACATTTCATTGTTTGAACGTATCACTACTGAATAGTTCTCTCATTGTTAGACTTTATTTCCTGTTTTTGTTCTTGTAAACTTATTAATTCATTCAACAAATGCTTATGGAACTCCTCTCATGTACCACTTTTCTCAGTTCAGTTCAGTTCAGTTGCTCAGTCATGTCCAACTCTTTGAGACCACATGGACTGTAGCACACCAGGCCTCCCTGTTCATCACCAACTCAATAAACATTTCATTGTTTGAACGTATCACTACTGAATAGTTCTCTCATTGTTAGACTTTATTTCCTGTTTTTGTTCTTGTAAACTTATTAATTCATTCAACAAATGCTTATGGAACTCCTCTCATGTACCACTTTTCTCAGTTCAGTTCAGTTCAGTTGCTCAGTCATGTCCAACTCTTTGAGACCACATGGACTGTAGCACACCAGGCCTCCCTGTTCATCACCAACTCATTTACTCAAACTCATGTCCATTGAGTCGGTGATGCCATCCAACCATCTCACCCTCTGTTGTCTGCTTTTCCTCCCACCTTCAATCTTTCCCAGCATCAGGGTCTTTTCAAATAAGTCAGTTCTTCACATGAGGTGGCCAAAGTATTGGAGTTTCAGCTTCAGCATCAATCCTTCCATTGAATATTCAGGACTGATCTCCTTTAGGACGGACTGGTTGGATCTCCTTGCAGTCCAAGGGACTCTCAAGAATCTTCTCCAACACCATAGTTCAAAAGCATCAATTCTTTGGTGCTCAGCTTTCTTTATAGTCCAACTCTCACATCCGTACATGATGCCTAAAAAAAACAATAGCTTTGATTAGATGGACCTTTGTTGGCAAAGTAATGTCTCTGCTTTTTAATATGCTGTCTAGGTTTGTCATAGTTTTTCTTCCAAGAGCAAGGGTCTTTTAATTTCATGGCTGCAGTCAGCGTCTGCAGTGATTTTGGAGTCCAAAAAAAAAAAAGCCTGTCACTGTTTCCATTGCCTCCCCATCTATTTTGCCATGAAGTGATGGGACCAGATGCCATGATCTTAGTTTTCTGAATGTTGAGTATAATACTAGAACATCTATTTCCATAAGTTCCTAACGGGGAGACCTTCCATTTCCTCTCATTCCCTTTGATAACCAAAAACAAACAAAAAAAAACACACATTTTAAAAAAAAAAGCACTAAAAACAAAGCAAAACCACATAGAACACTGCAAAAAGTAGGAAAAAGTTTATTTGGAGCCTTAAAAGTTGCAATTGGGGAGATACAGGTATGAGTAAAATTGAAAGAATCTTCTGGGGAAGAGAGAGAGTAAGGGGCTTATAAAGACAAAAGTCGTGAGTTTATACTCTGACCCAAGAAAAGAAAGATTTGTCCTTAACAGATAGGCCGTCATGAGTTATTTAGGGTAAGGTTTGGTAAAATCTTGGCTTCTGGAACTTTGGCCAGGAGTTCTGGATGCCTACATTAAGACAGTAAGTGGTCCAAGATCAGTTTTCATCTCTGCTGAGATATGCGTAAGTCATATTTCTCAGGGGTCTTGTGGCTCTGTTTTAGAGAGCTCTCTTAGCAATACCAGTTCCATTTTTATTTTCCTTTGGTGCCTTCAGGAATAAAATGGGCATTCAACACATTTGTGATTTCCATGTCCAATTAGCAGGAATAAATGGACCAGTTAGGTGTGCCCCCTACAATGGAACTAATAGTTATAATCAGAGTGAATGAGCTTTTGTAACCTTTTATGTTCAATATTATAGCCCACTTTACTCCTGCAGGATAAAATTGATTCTTTGCAACACTGAAAGAAGAAAAGCCCTTTAGGTTAAAATTTAAGAAAGGAGAGTTTTTTTATCTGAGATAGTTCCTCCAAGCTCAAAGTCTCCAGAAATCTGGTAGGTATTCTTTGCCTCATATACTATGTCTCACCGAAATGAATCTTAAAATATTCACTATTTGGGATAGTTCAAGTTCCTTGGAGTGTTGGATTACAATATTTCATGAGAAGGAGCAGAGTTATCTATACGAGAAAGGCAACACGCATCAAACCTGTTTCACAAGCCAGAACTCTGGGAAAAGAAAAAGGAGCAAGGAGTGTTGTTGACAAAATTTATCTTGTCACTCAGGTTCTCAGTAAAACAGTACAAGGGGAACTTACAGACTTACAAAGAAGTAGGAATATGTTTAGTGATTTCTCAAAGTAAATATCTCAAAATATAAAATAAGCAACTGGAAAATAAATTATCAAAAAATATTTCTTAGTGAGGTTCTTGGTCTGTAAGTTCATATGTTTTAATGAAAACTAAGAAATAATATAAGGAGTTTACAACAAATTCTGTATCTTGAACAGAGTAAAATCTAGGCTAAATATAGACTATAAATAAATAACTAAATTATATTTTTAAAGTCAGAAATATTCAATTATTTCTTTGTTAGGATGATCAACAATTAAATAAGCAATATTTCAAAGAATTGGTTCAATCCTATTGTCAATCCCTTTAAAAATGAAGACCTGTTTGGGATACATATTTCATAATTAATGTTTTGCTATTGGGTAGGTATTTTTCATATAATCTTTAATGTATGTTATTAATACACAGGATGACTGTTAAAGTTTTCAGAGAACTGTCCTATGTCCCAGGAAGCTCCTTGGTCCTGAGATGGCTGTATACCTACCACTAAAATCTGAATTACAGCATCTCTCTATTATCTCAACAAAAATTTTATGTTTCCATCAGAAAATTGTGTTAAACAAATATTTGGAGCCTGCATCCTTCTCATGGTAAATATGTAGACTATACCTATGATTGGATAACAGAACTAACTTAGGTTGACAGGAGTTTAAGGTAAACTTGGAGAGTAAGAAGATAGATAATGCTTATAAAGAAAACACATGCATTTCCACAGTAACATTCTTTCCATCAGTATTCATAAACTATACTTTAAACTGAGAAAATGTTAGTCCCAGATCCTTCAGCATGGGAATCACTAATCTTAGTAATATGGGAAGAGCAATGAAAGCATGGAAATTTCCATAGGAATATCAAATTTTCCTCAATCATATTGATTTATTGAAATACTTAGCAATGGACTTCTAAAATATGTTCTTACCGCAGGAGATTCCCCAAAGGGAATTACTTAGAGATCAAGGTTATTCATTTTAAGTGAATTTGACAATAATAAACTGTTTAGTAGTTTTATGGTTAACAGAGACAATAATTTCCAGAGAATTTTTGGACCCCCAGCTAACAAGCTTAGCCAATTTTTTTGAGAAGTCTAAATAATGTGCAATTTCTTCAGTACCTGATGCCAGTGAATCTATTATTTCTCAGTTTAAAGCCTTTGTTGTATCTGCTTTTCATTTAAACTCAGGAGAAAACATTTTGTTTCTGGAACTGTTTCTTGGAAAAAAGAGTAAGCCATTCAGTACATTACCAAAACCTAGGGATTTTTTCCTTCCCTTGCTGCATCACCATCTATTGCTGCCTGAAAATACCCCACATATGTGGTCCTGTCATTTGGCAATGAAAACCTCTGATCCAGCAGTGATGAAAGAGCCATGTTTGAAAGAAAGCAATCAAGATAATTTCACTGCTAACACTTAGAGAGGGTCCAAATAAACTCGACTACACATCCAATATACGAGGTACATTAATAAGAAGAATACTCAGGACCTCAGGGCACATTTCAACCAAGCATTTTTCAAAAGGAGAAGCTGATGCCCATGAGAGTAGGGAAGACTTTCTTGCATAGAAGCAAAGGGAATCCGAGGTTGCCTCGAAGGACTCTTACTCTAGCGCTAACCTATTTTTAATTGTTAGTGTGTTGCTCATTCTAAGCCATCAGATATGGCAACATTCAGAAAGGAAGGAAAAAAAGACTTCCGAACTTGAATTCTGTTTTCCCCAGATAAATAACATAAAAATAGTATTCATTATGTGGTTTTTAACATTTTCTGGTCCTTCTGTTGTTCTTTCTATCCTTCTTTCAAATACTTGCAGAATGCATTTCCATATGACTCTGTGACATGCTCAGAAAACACAGTAACTCTGGGACCTAAGCAAGGAAGAGCACAAAAGTTTTATTGAGTTTCAACTTTCTTCACGTTCCAAGGGAAAAACATACAATTCGGTTTTACCACTCATATGTAATATAAAGTCTATACTAAAGCCAAACAATTGTGGGAAAATATTTGTTTTAAATACAGTCCCCTGAACACTACACATTTAATTCCAGTAGTGATACTCACATCTCACGCATTAGTCCCTCAGTCAAGTGAGACTCTTTGGGAACCCATGGACTGTGACCCGCCAGATTCCTCTGTCCACGGGATTCTCCAGGCAAGGAAACTGAAGTGGGTTGCCATTCCCTTTTTCAGGGGCTCTTCCTGATCCAGGGATCAAATCTAGGTCTCCTGCACTGCAGGCAGATTCTTCATCACCTGAGCCACCAGGGAAGCCCCAGTCTAGTATTAGTAATAGCACTACTATTAGTAACAGCCTAGTACTAGTACTAGCCCCAGCTCCATACTAGTAATGTAAGAACTAGCATCCTCAGTTCAGTTCAGTTCAGTTACTCAGTCGTGTCCAACTCTTTGCGAACCCATGAATCGCAGCACGCCAGGCCTCCCTGTCCATCACCATCTCCTGGAGTTCACTCAGACTCATGTTCATCAAGTCTATGATGCCATCCAGCCATCTCATTCTCTGTCGTCCCCTTCTCCTCCTGCCCCCAATCCTTCCCAGCATCAAAGTCTTTTCCAATGAGTCAACTCTTCGCATGAAGTGGCCAAAGTACTGGAGTTTCAGCTTTAGCATCATTCCTTCTGAAGAAATCCCAGGGCTGATCTCCTTCAGAATGGACTGGTTGGATCTCCTTGCAGTCCAAGGGACTCTCAAGAGTCTTCTCCAACACCACAGTTCAAAAGCATCAATTCTTCAGCTCTCAGCCTTCTTCACAGTCCAACTTTCACATCCATACATGACCACAGGAAAAACCATAGCCTTGACTAGACGAACCTTAGTCGGCAAAGTAATGTCTCTGCTTTTGAATATACTATCTAGGTTGGTCATAACTTTTCTTCTAAGGAGTAAGTGTCTTTTAATTTCATGGCTGCAGTCACCATCTGCAGT
>SJYC01079884.1:0-16641 GCA_006408675.1 Madoqua kirkii
AAAGAGAGTTAAAATTAAATTAGTGAACTTCCAAAAACATAATGAAATTATTTTGTCTTCACCTTAATATTTATAGATCCTTGATGATTACCAGATTTTAACTTGTAGAACTCCTTGTAAATTAAATACAGTGTATTGAAAGGGATAACATAGGTATTTTAAAATAAAATAAACACAGTTTCAAAAAGCTACAAAGTAAGTGTGTTTTCAAGCTCACTGCTGAGGGAGCACTTGAAACAGCCACATTAGACACTGTAAATGGAGCAGAGGTTAGACGGACAGGGAGAGGTGGGGCCGTGTTGGGGGACGACTTGACTTCCGCCCATAACCAGCTTGCCATTGGAGAGCCGGCTCTGATTCTTGCCACGTTGGGTAAGTTATGCTATAAAATTTGGTCTCTTCCTCCTTCTTAGAACCGTTTTGAGGGATTTCAGAGGAGAACATTTTTCTCTATCCTTCTAGGTTCTTCTGGCTGGTCTTAGAATTAAATGAGACAGATAAACAAGAGAAAATTAGACGAAAATTTACTAACACTTATACATGGAAGAGAACCAAGGAAAACTGGATAATGCCAAAATGGCCGAAACCTTCACCTTAAACAACATATCTTCAGCTAAAAACAACAGAGGGTGTTGGGAGTACTGATTTGGGACTTCAAAGTGGAGGAAGGCAATTGGTATGTGGATGGAAAAGGAAATATTTGAAGAATAAACGTTTTTTGGTTCCTGCAGAAACATTGGGATACAAGGAACTTTAAGACCTTACTGGACTCCTCCTGTCTACTATAGTTCAGCTCAGTTCAGTTCAGTCCCTCAGTTGTGTCCGACTCTTTGTGACCCCATGAACCACAGCACACCAGGCCTCCCTGTCCATCACCAATTTCTGAATTCACCCAAACCCATGTTCATTGAGTTGGTGATGTCATCCAACCTCTGTTGTCCCCTTCTCCTCCTGCCCTCAGTCTTTCCAAGCATCAGAATCTTTTCCGATGAATCAGCTCTTCTCATCAGGTGGCCAAAGTACTGGAGTTTCAGCTTCAACATCAGTCCTTCCAATGAATATTCAGGACAGATTTCCTTTAGGATGGACTGGTTGGATCTCCTTGCAGTCCAAGGGACTCTCAAGGGTCTTCTCCAACACCACAGTTCAAAAGCATCAATTCTTTGCTGCTCAGCTTTCCTTATAGTCCATCTCTCACATCTATCCATGACCACTGGAGAAACCATAGCCTTGACTAGATGGACCTTTGTTGGCAAAGTAATGTCTGTTTTTTAATATGGTGCCTAGGTTGGTCATAACTTTCCTTCCAAGGACTAAGCGTCTTTCAATTTCATGGCTGTAGTCACCATCTGCAGTGATTTTGGAGCCAAAAGAAAATAAAAGTCAGTCATTGTTTCTACTGTTTCCCTGTCTATTTCCCATGGAACCAGATGACATGATCTTTGTTTTCTGAATGTTGAGCTTTAAGCCAACTTTTTCACTCCCCTCTTTCACTTTCATCAAGAGGCTTTTTAGTTCCTCTTCACTTTCTGCATAAGCGTGGTATCATCTGCATATCTGAGGTTATTGATATTTCTCCCGGCAATCTTGATACCAACTTGTGCTTCTTCCAGCCCAGCATTTCTCATGAGGTACTCTGCATATAAGTTAAAAAAAGCAGGGTGACAATATACAGCCTTGATGTACTCCTTTTCCTGTTTGGAACCAGTGTGTTGTTCCATGTCCAGTTCTAACTGTTGCTTCCTGACCTTCATACAGATTTCTCAAGAGACAGGTCAGATGGTCTGGTATTCCCATCTCTTTTAGAATTTTCCACAGTTTATTGTGATCCACATGGCCAAAGGCTTTGGCATAGTCTATAAAGCAGAAATAGATCTTTTTCTGGAACTCTCTTGCTTTTTCCGTGATCCAGCGGATGTTAGCAATTTGATCTCTGGTTCCTCTGCCTTTTCTAAAACCAGCTTGAACATCTGGAAGTTCACGGTTCCCAAATCACTGAAGCCTGGCTTGAAGAATTTTGAGCATTATTTTACTAGCATGTGAGATGAGTGCAATTGTGCAGTAGTTTGAGCATTCTTTGCCGTTGCGCACTACAGTTAGGTAACACTATAGTGAACTTCAATGATAGCTCTTTTTCTGGAAGGGTCCTCCATCTAAACTCTTTATAAATCTATTTCTTCACACTCATTTTTATCTATTTGTACGTTTGCCTGTGCCTGCCCTTACTGCAGCACACGGGGTCTTCAGTCCTCACTGCAGCAGGGAGGCTCTTCAGTTGTGGCATACAGACATAGTTGCACCATGTGAGATCTAGTTCCCTGACAAGGGACTGAACCTGGGCCCCCTGCATTGGGATCATGGAGTTTTAGCCACTGGGCCACCAGGGAAGTCCCTGATTTAAATCCTCTGCTGCTGTCCTCATTAGTATAGTGGTGAGTATCCCCACCTGTCAGGGGGAGACTAGGGTTTGATTCCCCAGCCCTATTAAGGGCTTCCCTGATGGCTCAGCAGTAAAGAATCTGCCTGCCAAGGCAGGAGACACAAGAGATGAACTGAACCTGGGCCCCCTGCATTGGGATCATGGAGTTTTAGCCACTGGGCCACCAGGGAAGTCCCTGATTTAAATCCTCTGCTGCTGTCCTCATTAGTATAGTGGTGAGTATCCCCACCTGTCAGGGGGAGACTAGGGTTTGATTCCCCAGCCCTATTAAGGGCTTCCCTGATGGCTTAGCAGTAAAGAATCTGCCTGCCAAGGCAGGAGACACAAGAGATGCAGGCTCGATCCCTGGGTCAGGAAGATCCCCTGGAGAAGGAAATGGCAACCCACTCCAGTATTCATGCCTGGAGAATCCCTTGGACAGAGGGGTTCAGGGGGTCACAAAGAGTTGGACATGATGACAATGTACCTTTACCTTTAGGCAACTAAGGAAGAAATAAAAATAAAGACTTTCTGAATCTTCTGTTCCTTAAAACAATCCTCAGGCCTAGGAGACACATTTTCAGGTAGCAAATTTCATTCCCCTGCAGGGTTAAATAAAATTACATATGCTATACATTTTACATAATACGTGTAACAGCGTATGCGTCACCAGGCACACAGAGGATGCCCAGTAAACATGAATCTATGTCCCCTAGACGAAATCAGGGAAGTAGCAGAAGAAAGCCGTGAAGGCACAGTGGAGAATGCAAGTGTATGATGAGCTAACCTGCAGGAGGTTGCTGCAGGAGGCCCACTCCCACAGCCACGCACAGTGTGCCCACTAGCAGGTCACAGAAGAGCCCCTTCCGAGGATGGCCCGAAGCCACATGCTGTTCCAGAGGCAGCTGTCTTCAGTGACTGGAGAAGAAGGCCCCCAAAGGCTCGGCTCAGGTCATTCATGAAGTACCATCCCAGCTTCAGAGTGCCAAGTGGGAGCCACTGGGATTTCCGGTGCCAGTGCATCACAGATCAAATGCTCCCATTGCCCAGCTCAGCTTCCCTCCTCTCTTTACAGATGCAGTTCCTGACAACATTCCCAAATAAACCTTCTGCAGGCAGATTTTCATGTCAGGGTCCATCTCCCTAGGGCAAAAGGTAGCAGGAGTGAGAGGCAGGGCGCGGGTTAGTTCAGTGCGAGCAGGGATTTGCTGAGGGCATGATGGTTGATGCTGTAACTATGCAAGGTCATTTGCACAGCTTCTGTCTTCAACTACATATGAGATTGGTCTTCCCCAGTGGTTCAGTGGTAAGGAATCCACCTGCAATACAGGAGACACTGGTTTGATCCCTGGGTCAGGAAGATCCCCTAGAAGAGAGCACAGCAGCCCACTCCAGTACTTTGGCCTGGGAAATCCCACAGACAGAGGAGCCTGGCAGGCTACGGTCCATGGAGTTGAAAAGAGTCAAACATGACTGAAAGACTAACAAGTGAATAATTTACCTTCCCAGATTCTATCACATTATACAATATACCTATTCTGACTTTACAAAATACCTGTTCTGACCCACAATACATATACATATTGCAGTAGCCACATCTAGCCTCTCTAGGTCTTTATCATCGTGCCTCCTAATCAGTTTCTAGACATAATGTAAAAACTGTATTGAATTTTTAGAACATCTAGGCCACACTCTCCTGTCTGGGGAAGATGAGGGCTCTTCACTTCCTCTTTGTTCAGCCTGACATTCAGGACAAAGCATCCCATCACAGCCAAGAAATATGGGTCTGCAGAGGAACAGAAATTATTCCTGCCCAAAAAATAGGCTGGATTCTCCTGAATTAAATATGTAGAATCCCATACTGAGATTTAAGGCTTATCAGGTGGTTCAGTGGTAAAGAATCTTCCTGCAGTGCAAGAGACCAGGGTTCAGTCTCTGAGCTGGGAAGATCTCCTAGGGGAGGAAATGGCAACCCACTCCAGTATCCTTGTCTGTGAAATCCTGTGGATAGAGGGGCCTGGTGGGCTACAGTCCAGGGGCTCATAAAGAGTCAGCATGACTGAGCACATACACACACACTGAGAGGTAAACCCATAAATGCTAATTTCCAGCAAGGGGCATACCTCCTCAATCACTCACTGTTTGAATAGAGAAATGTTTACCACATTTTATTTTAGACTCTGAAATACAATGGCTCAGAGGGTAAAGTGCCTGTCTACAATGCGGAAGACCCAGGTTTGACCCCTGGGTCGGGAAGATCCCCTGGAGAAGGGAATGGCAATCCACCCCAGTACTATCGCCTGGAGAATCCCATGGACAGAGGAGCCTGGTAGGCTACAGTCCGTGGGGTCGCAAAGAGTCGGACACGACTGAGCAACTTCACTCACTTCACTCACTCAGTTAATGTTTACTATGTGCCAGACACTCTGCTAAGTATTTTTCTGCATTGTATTATTAACCCTCATGACAAACCTAGTTAGTTATTATAATAATTTCAATTTTATAAAAGGAGGAAAACAATGTCAGGGAAAATATCCTTCCCCGATTCTAGGAGGGATGAAAAGCTGGGACCACCTAGTTGTCAGCTCAGCCAGATGGAGCAGGAATCTGAAGGATGTACGAGCTATAGAGAACCACCAGTAAGGATAAGTTTCTAAGAAGAGGAAGGAGAAAAAAGAATTTTTTTCACATTGTGAAAGGAAAATCCAAATGGAGGTGGTACTGCTGAGAGCTCTTTAAAAAGGACGTGAAGGCCATTGAGGAAGTGACTTACGCACATCTTAGCCAGGCTGGAACATGAATGTTTACAACTTATTGTCCTAAGGAAGACATTCAGAACATCTGTCAGAAACTCAAGATACTTATCAGCCTCTTACCCTAAACTAACTTGTGGCAGCCTATCTATTAGCAGACCCTTAACCTAAGACAACTCGTGACAGACAGCCTGTCCCTTCAGGACAAGCATTTTCCTTCTTGTGTCAAAGTACAGCTTCATGACTTTTGTCTTTTATAAGCCTCTGACTCCTTCTCTTCCCTGGAACATTCTTTTAGTTTATCCAGATCTGTGTCTCCAAAATTGAAATTCATAAGACCTCAGATAAAACTCTTTGTTCTTTGCAGCCTCTATATTGATCATTGACAATATTACTTTTGTTTAGTCGCTAAGTCGTGCCCAACTCTTTTGCAACTCAGTGAACTGTAGCTTGCCAGGTGCCTCTGTCCATGGGGTATACCAGGCAAGACTCCTGGAGTGGTATTCATCTCCTTCTTCAAGGGATCTTCCCAACCCAGAGAAACACATGACTCCAGCATTGGCAGGCAGATTCTTTACCACTGAGCCATCAGGGAAACTCATCCATTATATACTAAGCCTATACTGACACTTTTAAATAAGCAGTATTGATTTTAATGAATGTTTACAACTTATTGTCCTAAGGAAGACATTCAGAACATCTGTCAGAAACTCAAGATACTTATCAGCCTCTTACCCTAAACTAACTTGTGGCAGCCTATCTATTAGCAGACCCTTAACCTAAGACAACTCGTGACAGACAGCCTGTCCCTTCAGGACAAGCATTTTCCTTCTTGTGTCAAAGTACAGCTTCATGACTTTTGTCTTTTATAAGCCTCTGACTCCTTCTCTTCCCTGGAACATTCTTTTAGTTTATCCAGATCTGTGTCTCCAAAATTGAAATTCATAAGACCTCAGATAAAACTCTTTGTTCTTTGCAGCCTCTATATTGATCATTGACAATATTACTTTTGTTTAGTCGCTAAGTCGTGCCCAACTCTTTTGCAACTCAGTGAACTGTAGCTTGCCAGGTGCCTCTGTCCATGGGGTATACCAGGCAAGACTCCTGGAGTGGTATTCATCTCCTTCTTCAAGGGATCTTCCCAACCCAGAGAAACACATGACTCCAGCATTGGCAGGCAGATTCTTTACCACTGAGCCATCAGGGAAACTCATCCATTATATACATAAGCCTATACTGACACTTTTAAATAAGCAGTATTGATTTTATTACGGAGGTATTCTTAAGGAAGGAAATCTGTATGCAGGTCAGGAAGCAATAGTTAGAGCTGGACATGGAATAACAGACTGGTTCCAAATAGGAAAAGGAGTATGTCAAGGCTATATATTGTCACCCTGCTTATTTAACTTCTGTGCAGAGAACATCATGAGAAATGCTGGGCTGGATGAAGCACAAACTAGAAAAAAGATTGTTGGGAGAAATATCAATAACCTCAGATATGCAGATGACACCACCCTTATGGCAGAATGTGAAGAAGAACTAAAGAGCCTCTTGATGAAAGTAAAAGAGGAGACTGAAAAAGTTGGCTTAAAACTCAACATTCAGAAAACTAAGACCATGGCATCCAGTCCCATCACTTCATGGCAAACAGATGAGGAAACAGTGGAAACAGTGACTGACTTTATTTTGGGAGGGCTCCAAAATCACTCCAGATGGTGACTGCAGCCATGAAATTGAAAGACGCTTACTTCTTGGAAGGAAAGTTATGACCAACCTAGATAGCATATTAAAAAACAGAGACATTATTTTGCCAACAAATTTCCATCTAGTCAAAGCTATGGTTTTTCTAGTAGTCATGTACAGAGGTGAGAGTTGGACTATATGGAAAGCTGAGCACCAAAGAAATGATGCTTTTGAACTGTGGTGTTGGAGAAGACTCTTGAGAGTCCCTTGGACTGCAAGGACATCCAAGCAGTCCATTCTAAAGGAGATCTGTCCTGAAAATTCATTGGAAGGACTGATGTTGAAGCTGAAACTCCAATCCTTTGGCCACCTGATGTGAATAGCTGACTCATTTGAAAAGACCCTAATTCTGGGAAAGATTGAAAGCAAGAGGAGAAGGGGACAACAGAGGATGAGATGGTTGAATGGTATCACCAGCTTGATAGACATAAGTTGGGGTGGAGTTGGAGTTGGTGATGGACAGGGAGGCCTAGAGTGCTGTGATCCATGGGGTCAAGAAGAATCAGACATGACTAAGCAGCTGAACTGAACTGAATTTCCCAGAATACCAGATCCTTTTGTAAGTAGAAAAAGGAAATGGAGAAAGTTAAACATTTCATCAATCAAGATATTAGATTTTTGTTAAAAACAAAACCAAAAAACCTCTCAAGACAAAGCAAAGGCAGAAAGCCAACTTGAAATGACAGCAGTGAGTTCTCTCTACGCCAAGATTAAAGGCCAGAGTTCTGAAACCAGATAGTCTGCCCAATTCACCAGGCTTGATCTTTTAAATAACATTAATCTGCTAAGATGTTGTTTCTCTTTCTAGGCCTTTTACTAAGTATTGACTAGATTTTTCCCAGATCAAGTGAAGCCATTTGTTTGAATTAGTCATCCTTATTTACTAAAAATCAATTGATATATTTCATCAAGTTTGATATCATAAGTCAAATTATGAACAAATGAAACTAACTTAATTGAAGAAAATGAGATCTTGCATTCCTTGATGATTTGATGAAATTGAGTTGTTCATGTTCTTTCTCTCCCAAGCCAAAGCATTGCATTCAGGTCATTTGTCCAAACCACTTTAAAATCAATTGTTAGTCATTTCACATATGCAGTAACCTTAGCCTCTCTATGGGTCACATAAGGAAGTCAGGAATATTTTTAGCCCCAGTTTCCCAGAGTTGGAAGAAGCCCAGTGTTCCTCTCTAGTAGGGCACTGCAGTGAAAAGCTAGATGCATCCTCTGTACCCTTGCAGGGTTGGCAGGCTTCCACAGATGCAGTCTTGGCAGCACAAAAGTAGTGATGGATTCACCATCCTATGCAGATAAACTCAGTAAGGACCACAACCTCTCTGGGGACCCTTCTGTTTATAGCCCAAAATTAATAGCAGGCTTTCTCCTTGTGGTTCACAGTTACAGGGGTAGTACCAGAAATTCTTAAACCAGCAGTTTAGTGATAGGGTGGTGGCACTGTCCTTTAATTTTGTCTGACAAGATGGGAACCTTGATTTTTCCCAGTTAAAATATCTTCCAAGGAGATAGTGATCTGCCTGAGATATTAGTCATTCCCACTGAGCAGAAAAGCTATTTTAGAGGTGCTGAATTTTTGGTTGCAGTATCTTTTCTATCTGTTATTCAGTTCAGTTCAGTTCAGTTCAGTCACTCAGGCATGCCTGACTCTTTTCTACCCCATGGACTGCAGCACACCAGGCCTTCCTGTACATCATCAACACCTGGAGTATACTCAGACTCATGTCCATTGAGTCAGTGATGCCATCCAACCATCTTATCCTCTGTCATCCCCTTCTCCCACTTTCAATCTTTCCCAGCATCAGGGTCTATTCAAAAGAGTCTGTTCTTCACATCAGGTGGCCAAAGGATTGGAGTTTCAGCTTCAACATCAGTCCTTCCATTGAATATTCAGGACTGATTTCCTTTAGGATGGACTGGTTGGATGTCCTTGCAGTCCAAGGGACTCTCAAGAGTTCGCCAACACCATAGTTGAAAAGCATCAATTCTTCAGGACTCATCTTTCTTTATAGTTCAGCTCTCACATCCACACATGACCACTGGAAAAACCATAGCCTTGACTAGACTAGCCTTTGTTGGCAAAGTGATGTCTCTGCTTTTCAATATGCTGTCTAGGTTTGTCACAGCTTTTCTTCCAAGGAGCAAGTCTTTCAATTTCATGGCTGCAGTCACCATCTGCAGTGATTCTGGAGCCCAAGAAAATAACATCTGTCACTGTTTCCATTGTTTCCCCATCTATTTGGCCATGAAGTGATGGGACCAGATGCCATGATTAGTTTTCTGGATGTTGAGCTCTAAGCCAACTTTTTCACTCTCCTCTTTCACTTTCATCAAGAGGCTTTTTAGTTCTTCTTCGTTTTCTGCCATAAGGGTGGTATCATCTGCATATCACCTTATGGTGATTGATATTTATCCCAACGGTCTTGATTCCAGCTTGTGCTTCATCCAGCCCAGCATTTCTCATGATGTTCTCTGCATATATGTTAAATAAGCGGGGTGACAGTATATAACCTTGACATACTCCTTTCCCAATTTGGAATTAGTCTGTTGTTCCATGTTCAGTTCTAACTGTTGCTTCCTGATCTGCATACAGGTTTCTCAGGAGGCAGGTCAGGTGGTCTGGTATTCCTATCTCTTTATCTGCCATTAGTCTTCTTCAACACTTCTAAGTTTAACCCACAAAGACACTATAAGCACATCTTCAGAAAGGGATATGCTTTATTTGTTCTGCTGTGTTGGAAATTTTGTACTGATTGAGTCACATGCTTTCAACCTATCACCCTGATAGCCAGCACTGTTAATGCACAGCACAGTTCACTGGCCTAATTAAGTCCATATTCATAGTCTGGATGCTTGTAACTAAAGGGACGATAACTGCCCCATATAAGGATCAAGAATATGGTCTTGAGCTTGTTAATATGCTGTTGTAACTACTTGAGCTGGCCAGCAAAAAATATTTCTTAACCAGTTAAAAACTTTTTAGTACATATATATATATATATATGACACAGTGATTTTTTTTTAATATATACCCCTGGTGTTTTTGTGTCTTATCTTTACTTTCCCCACTCTGAATTTACTGCTTTAGAAAGAACTTAGTCCTGGGTCAGCAAACGTTTTCAGATATTAAGTATTTTAGGAAAAGACCATGCAGTACCTGTCCAGCATCACCACTCATCCTGTCATTGTAATATGAAAGGAGCTCTGATCAATATGTAAACAAATGAATGTCTGCATCTCAATGAGTGAGTGAAAGTTGCTCAGTCCTGTCTGACTCTTTGCGACCCCATGGGCTATATAGTCCATTCTCTGGGCCAGAAGACTGGAGCGGGTAGTCTTTATGCTTTAGAAAGAACTTAGTCCTGGGTCAGCAAACGTTTTCAGATATTAAGTATTTTAGGAAAAGACCATGCAGTACCTGTCCAGCATCACCACTCATCCTGTCATTGTAATATGAAAGGAGCTCTGATCAATATGTAAACAAATGAATGTCTGCATCTCAATGAGTGAGTGAAAGTTGCTCAGTCCTGTCTGACTCTTTGCGACCCCATGGGCTATATAGTCCATTCTCTGGGCCAGAAGACTGGAGCGGGTAGTCTTTCCCTTCTCCAGGGGATCTTCCTAACCCAGGGATCAAATCCAGGTCTTCCACATTACAGGGAGATTCTTCATCAGCTGAGCCACTGTTTACCAAAACAGGTGACAGGCCAGATGTAGTCATAGTTTAATGATCCTGATCTAAACCAAAGGTTGGTGAGGTCAGGAAACTACCTCTTCGTGTGTCCCCAGCACCTGGCACACAGTGGGTATTCAAATCTCTTAACCTGTATGAATAAAAATAAAGTTCAAGAACCAAGAAAGGATCCTAGATCAATTGTAATAACAAAATGAATCACACCTAGCAGTGTGGAAACAAAGTAACTTGCCAGTAGAGAAACAGTTGCTGAATAACCGAAACTCAACTTTATTTCACACCCAAGATTAATCTCTGTCTTTTATTCTTGATTTATCCACTGGATTATCTTTTGGGAATTTATTCTTGGTTCAAAACACTATTAAAAGATGCATTAAACTTGGGCTGTGGCCCTACATAAGTTTGCTCCTTTAAAAAGTGCTCCACATAGAAAAAGACATGTTGAAGAACTGCTTCTTTTCTGTGTGTGCCCACTCACAAGTTGTTTTCATTTTTCAGCTTCATCAAGTCATGTAGCTGCTGCTGCTGCTAAGTTGCTTCAGTCGTGTCCGACTCTGTGCAACCTCATAGACAGCAGCCCACCGGGCTCCCCCGTCCCTGGGATTCTCCAGGCAAGAACACTGGAGTGGGTTGCCATTTCCTTCTCCGAAGTCAGGTAGGCTGCCACCTAATTGATTATTGACAATTTTCAGTGGTTTTAGCTAAAACTTTGGCGGCTGATTTTTTTTTTAATGAAGGTAGCCAATGTTCTAATAAAATTCAACCCTCTGTCCCAAGTTTTTTAGAACTTGCTTTCAGACCGACTTTTCCCAGAAAGGCTTCATATCTTCCCTCTCTTTCAGAAATTCTCCCTTTTTGCAGTCAACTGTCAGATGATAACTTATTGGCTCTAAAAAGAGATTTTAACTTTCAGTACAAAATAAACAAGGTAACATTGCAAATAAGCCTTATGAAATGACAAGCACACTATTTTTAAAGGCATTTACACAATATCCCTATCATAAGATGCTTAGGGGGCAAAATAAAGGAAATCAGAATTATAATCACCCAAAATAATTTGCCCTTTTGGTTAAAAAGAGAAATGCTGGTATTAAAGATTTATAACAGAAATTCATCATAAGAAGAGACCTGTACAGTTTCTTTATTCAGCTTAGCTTTTTTCAAATGACTTTCTTCCTGCTCCATTGAGACAGGACTGACAAATAAAAATTGCCTATATTTAAGGTCTGTTGCTGCTACTGCTGCTGCTGCTAAGTCACTTCAGTTGTGTCCAACTCTGTGCGACCCCATAGACGGCAGCCCACCAGGCTCCCCCGTCCCTGGGATTCTCCAGGCAAGAACACTGGAGTGGGTTGCCATTTCCTTCTCCAATGCATGAAACTGAAATGTGAAAGTGAAGTCACTCAGTCTTCGTGACCCCATGGAATGCAGCCTACCAGGCTCCTCCCTCCATGGGATTTTCCAGGCAAGAGTACTGGAGTGGGGAACTTCGATACACATACACATTGTGAATGGACTACCACTATCAAGCTCACTGGGCTTCCTTGGTGGCTCAGTGTTAAAGAATTTGCCTGCCAGCGCAGGAGACATGGATTCAATCCCTGGGTTGGAAAGATCCCTTGGAGAAAAGAATGGCAAACTACTTCAGTATTCTTGAATGGGAAATTCCATGGACAGAGGAGTCTGGCTGGCTACAGTCTATGGGATCACAAAGAGTTAGATACGACTTAGTGACTCAGTTCATTTCAGTCACTCAGTCGTGTCGGACTATTTGCTACCCCATGAATCGCAGCACACCAGGACTCCCTGTCCATCACCAACTCCCAGAGTTCACTCAGATTCATGTCCATCGAGTCCGTGATGCCATCCAGCCATCTCATCCTCTGTTGTCCCCTTCTCCTCCTGCCCCCAATCCCTCCCAGCATCAGAGTCTTTTCCAATGAGTCAGCTCTTCGCATGAGGTGGCCAAAGTACTGGAGTTTCAGCTTTAGCATCATTCCTTCCAAAGAAATCCCAGGGCTGATCTCCTTCAGAATGGACTGGTTGGATCTCCTTGCAGTCCAAGGGACTCTCAAGAGTCTTCTCCAACACCACAGTTCAAATGCATCAATTCTTCGGCGTTCAGCCTACTTCACAGTCCAACTCTCACATCCATACATGACTACTGGAAAAACATAGCCTTGACTAGACGGACCTTAGTCAATAAAGTAATGTCTCTGCTTTTGAATATACTATCCAGGTTGGTCATAACTTTTCTTCCAAGGAGCAAGTGTCTTTTAATTTCATGGCTGCAGTCACCATCTGCAGTGATTTTGGAGCCCCCCAAAAATAAAGTCTGACACTGTTTCCACTGTTTCCCCTTCTATTTCCCATAAAGTGATGGGACCGGATGCCATGATCTTCATTTTCTGAATGTTGAGCTTTAAGCCAACTTTTTCACTCTCCTCACAAAATCAAGCTCATTAACATGTCCATCACCTCCCATAGTAGCCCTATTTTTGTTTGTGCTGAAGACCCTTAAAAGCTACTCTTAGCAACAGTCATATATTCATTACATTCTTATTACCTACAGCCACCATGCTGTACATCACAGCCACAGGACTTATTCATCCCCCATGGAAAGGCGTTTCATTTTAACTGTAACAATGTGTACATGTGAAGCCCAAACTCCCAACCTATCCCTCTCCTCCCATCTTCTCCACTGGTAACCCTAAGTTCCTTCTCCGGAGAACTTACTCATTTTATAAGTGGAAATTTGAACCCTTGACCAACATATCCCTATTTCCTCTACCCCCAAACTCCTGGTAACCATTATTCTACTGTTCCTATGAGGTCAACATTTTTAGACTCCACAAACGGAGGCTAGCATATTTCTTAACAACAATAACAAAATCTCAGTAGTCAGCGGTAGAAAAAATATACCTATATACCTGACTTCCTTTTCTTTTTTTCCTGGCCACGTCATGTGGCATGCAAGATCTTAGTTCCCTGACCAGGGGCTAACCCATGCTCCCTGCACTGGAAGCCCAGAGTCTTAACCACGTGGCTGCCAGGGAAGTCCTCCTTTTCTCTTTCTAATCTATCTTTTCAAAAAAGTCTTACTATAATGCCTTTCTTTTCTCCAAAAACAAATTGTATCTACAGGTTACAGAAAATTAGTACTGCCCTAATTTAAAAAAAAAAAATGTAGCTACCGTATCCTATTTATCCTCTACTAGAGCCCAGATATGCCTGGTTATCGAAATCATGAAATCATCCAGTCAATCTTTAGAGCACACAAATGACTGGGCCCCATTAAAGGGTCGGGTTGAAGGTTCTGTTAGTTTTGATTGAGATAGTCTTCAGATAGTCCTCAGAGCATTTCAGATTTGGGAACCCTTGCACCAGAAGACTCTCTCCCAGCAAGACTGCGTGTCTGGTCCACACTGTTATTATTCAAAAGGCCCCAGATTCCTTTTCTCAGCAGTGAGCAGATTTTCTTTTCGCCCTTTTGATCTTCACCAAGATCAAAATTTTGTGCCAGCTACAAAACCCTATTTACTCTTACTGTAAGCCCAGCATCTGTCTTAACAACCACAGACCTTCTTTCATTTTGTAGCCATTCCCGTCTTTGAAAACAAAGGCTGATGTTCACACACAGAAGTGTACTTTTCAGACAGCCACAAAATAAAGTGACTGTTTCTCATTCTGATTGCAGAAAAACCATATGTCAGTTTAAATATCTTCTGCCCTGATTACACACATCAGTATGTGAAAATACTGGCAGAACCTAAGTATAAAATTCAGTGCAACAATGAGAAATTCCACCCATTACACTTGTGAAATTCAGAAACACAGCATTAATAATTAAAATGAAGAAAAACAACAACAACACATATTTGCTGAGTGTCTCTCTGTGCCAGGCAATTGGCAGATGAACACAAACTTTCATTAAAAAAGACAGCATTTTAGTAAGTGATTTCAGTGCCACGAACAGTGAATTCCTTCATTAATACTTCCCAGCAAGTATTTAAGTTTCCCCAAAGAAATTATATTTTAGCAAAGAAAATTTTTAGATATGGTAACAACTGGGGTTTTTTTCCTTTATTGCTGAGATTTTAATTTTTTTTGGCATATTCAACAAAACTGTTGACTTAGGTTCATTTTGTATATGGCTGATTTTCTATACTTTTGATAATTCAATTACATGTCCAACAGTAATACTTCTTCTTTTCTCTATGGAAAGTTTAGCATGAGTTCTTGTATTTTAGAGTTTCTAGACTTAGCTTATGAGAGAGTTTAGATACCAAGTGAGTCAGTTAGAAACTGAATGCAATGTTTCCAAAGCAAGGCTAAGGATGAAACTAAGACAGCAGCAATAAAAGGGGCAGAGAGGCAGTGGAGCAGACAAAGAGCGTTAAGCACGTCTCCAAGATGATTTCTGGTGATCAACTTGGAAGAACTGTGATACCCTATCTACCAAAATGGGAAACACATAAGGAGCCAACCTGGTGCTGACACAAAGGGGGAGAAATGACGATTTCAGTCATAAATACATGGCCTGTCTAGCGTCGACAGGACCAAATGCCTTCAGGTGAGCTACCCGCTTGGTAGAAGAAAGTAACACCCCTAGCTGAATTCTCAAGAATAAGGGTCAAACAAGATACATACAATGCTCTAAAGGATTATGTATCAGGTATCTAAAAGGGGCTTCCCAGGTGATGCCAGTGGTAAAGAACCCACCTGCCAGTGCAGGACATAATAAGAGATGTGGATTCAGTCCCCGAGTCAGGAAGATGCTCTGTAGTAGGAAATGGCAATGCACTCCAGTGTCCTTGCCTGCAGAATTCCATGGACAGAAGAGTCCGGCAGGCTACCATCCATGGGGTCACAAAGAGTGGGACCTGACTGATCACATGCACACCTTAAGTACATATATCAAGTATCTATTTGCCACAAGGGAACAAGGTATTTGTTTGCTGCATAACAAACAACTATATAGCTCAAAGGGTTTAAATAATAAGTAATTTTTAATTCTGGATTCTGCTGGTGATTGAATGGTTCTTCTGGTCTCAGCTAGACTCACTCACGCTCCCATAGTCACGTACCATCTGTTTCTGCTGGGTTAACATTTTGGCTATGACAGCTGGGCTGACTCAGCACCGCTCGACACAACGTCTCATCCTCCCAACAGGCCCATTCTCAAGGCAGTGGGAAGGCTTAGTAAGGGAGAGGGAGAGCTCACCAAGCCTATTGAGGCCTGGCTCAGAACTGGGCACAGCTTCACTTTAGCACATTCTGCCAGCCAGAGCAAATCAAAGGCCAACTCAGATTCGAGAAGCAGGGAAATAGATTCTACCTCTAAACAGTAAGAAACCCGACACCATATGGCAACAGGTACGAATCAGGGAGAGGGAGAGAACTGGAGCCATTGCTGCCATCAGTGTATCAGAGATCAGAATCTAATTTTTCTGATACAAACTGTCTTCTTATCTTAGAGAAGGTGAATAAGAGATTTACAAGAATTTCAGAGATGAAAGGGAATTGAGCAATTAGGCTTTCAAATCCTTTAATGTGCCCAATGTGGGAGCACAAGGAGGTCTGCTCACTCATAATCAAATAGCTAAATAGTTACAAAGCCAAGAGAAAAAGTGCTTCTAAGTTCTGGACCTCTGCCTTTCCATCACACCACACCCCTAGTTCCCTGGAGTGTTCAGCCTCTTTAAAGAACATGGTAGTAATAAATTTTTAATCAGAATGTGCTATTTTTTTTTCAGAACAATTTTTGGAAATGTGTATTTATTTAATACAAATAATGAAATCCTCATTCACAAAAAATATTATAAACTCAAAGGAATTTTTTACAAGTGATTCTATCCATCCATTATCCATCATTATAAAGAAATATAAAGCTAAAAGTGATTAAATCCAATGACTATAAGACTATTGAAAGAAAATTATATAAATGGGTTTACTGTGATTTATATAATAAGTTTGACTCACTTCATTTTAGATTAATAATTTCTTAAAAGGTAGAA
>SJYC01079886.1:0-11250 GCA_006408675.1 Madoqua kirkii
GCCCCTGTGAGACTTCTCAAAAATGATAAATGAGATTTTCAATCTTCTCATTCAAACAGTAACTGCCTGAAAAGCCAAGAAGTGGAGTGAGGGGGTGGAGCTGTAGGTGACAGATTGATGAAGAGAAGGAGAAATGAATTTGGAAAGGGAGGGAGGAGCAAGCTGAGGAAGAGTTGTAAAAACCAGAAAAGCAATTCTAAATTAGATTTAGAGATGGCAGAATGACAAGGTGGAGTTTTCTATAGGGAGAAATTTGCTAGGCTGCCACATTTGAGACAGCCTGGCATTTCTGAAAAGTGAGATTTCAAGAAAAGCTAGAAAAGAGTGATCATTTCATATGAGGCAGGGATTGATCAGAGAATCTGCACAGGCAGGCTTAGGACAGCTCCTCTGGAGACAATGGCTTGATTCTGAGTTGTGATTCTATCAAAACAGCTTGTTTGTTTATAGAAAGTTAATAGCACATCAGACATGTGAGCCATAGAGGCCTGACTACAGGAGCCTTTGCATGAACTGGGGATTTTGAGACTGTTCACTTGGACCTTACGATCTCTTAGGGCTTGTGTTGCTCTCTTAGTCTCTGCTGGCTCCTGAAAATTGCTTAGGAAGAAAGAATTCCAGTGAGACACCTCCTTCAAATCTCACTGCATCCCAGTGTGTCCTTCCCCTTACCCAAACCTAGATGTGTGTGTGTGTGTGTGTGTGTGTGTGTGTGTGCTCAGTTGTGTCCAGCTCTTTTGCAACCCCAAGGACTGTTGCCCACCAGGCTCCTTTGTCCATGGGATTCTCCAGGCAAGAATACTGGAGTGGGTTGCCATTTCCTTCTCCAAGGGATCTTACTGACCCAGGGATCAAACCCGCGTCTCTCATGTCTCCTGCATTGGCGGGTGGATTCCTTACCACCAGGGAAGCCTTAACCTAGATGTTTAAAGGAAAAGCAATTGGAAGTCTCCTTTCAGACCTGATAGGGAGCACTGCTTCAGGTTCAGTGCTTCCTGGCTTTCATGGGCTCTGTCCTTTTGTCTCCAGCAGGAAACTGACCTGCCAAACTCTGTTGCCCTCTGAAAAGTCTGATTGCTTTTGAATGTTATAGTGCGCAGGGCCAGAGAGCTAGGCAAGCCTCATCTTCTCACCTAGCTCCAAGGTTTCTAGTGAGAACCAAAGCAAATAGGTATTCAAAGGTGATTTGTAAGGCAATACAAGCACAACCCACATACAGGTAAGATCATAGCATTAGTCTTAAAAAGTCTTATTCCATAGCTTCTTTTCCTGTTTGTCTCTCAGATATATGTATACATAATTGCATGAGCACATGAATGCTAGTTGAGCACATTTGCAAATTTTGTGATGCCTTATTCTAAAAACGTTCCTCCTATGTCAATGTAATATTTTTATAAGGTTCAGATTCCAATTATTACCATTATACATTTACAAATGATGCTCAACTCTTCAATGTAAACCAAAGTTAAGAGCAATACATATTGAACAGAACAGGAACTGGAGAAAGTGTTTTTATAATGAGCATCTTTTTTCATCAGGCTTGGCATTCTCAGAACAAATTGAATTCAGTGTCCCCATAAGACTTGAAGATGAACTGTCTTATTTTTTAAGAGAAAGATGAACTCAGTGTCAGGGTTCTTCAAGAATATGATTTCTATTTCTTTTATTATCATATATAGTACCTATCCATTGAATAGCCAAAGGCATTTTACAAAATCTGACAGTGATCCTCACAATGTCCCTCTGGTTCCAAGAGGCTTCATTTTAAACAATAAATAATAAACTGCCCTTTATTTTGAAATGTCTTTACAGAATTTATTAATAAGAGTGGATAGTCATGACTCATGGATATCTAAGGGAGTTTATTTCATGAGAGTTAGCAAAGAGCCGACTCATTAGGAAAGACCCTGATGCTGGGAAAGATTGAAGGCAGGAGGAGAAGGGGACGACAGAGGATGAGATGGTTGAATGCCATCATCAGTTTGATGGACCTGAGTTTGAGCAAGCTCTGGGAACTGGTGATGGACAGGGAAGCCTGGTGTGCTGCAATCCCTGGAGTTACAGAGTTGGACACAACTGAGCAACCGAACAACAAGAACCACAACAACAAAGAAAAGGATAGATTCCCATGGATCTAAGTCTTTTGGAATCGAGTTGATACAAGAAACCAGTTGCATCAAGAACAACTCCAGGGACTTCCCTCGTGGCCCAGTGGTTAAGAATCTGTCAATGCAGGGGACACAGGTTTGATTTCTGGTCCAGGAAGATCCCACGTGCCGTGGGGCAACCAAGTCCGTGCACCATGAACCCATGCTTTAGAGCTCAGGAGCCACAGCTCCTGAAGCCTGCATGCTTTTGAGCCTGTGCTCTACACAAGAGAAGCCGCAGCAATGAGAAGCCTGTGTACCGCATTGAGAGAGTAGCCCCTGCTCACCACAGCCAGAGGAAACCCAGATGCAGCAACGAAGACCCTGTGTGCAACAACAAAGCACAACACACCCAAAGATAAATGAATATACAATAAAGTGAAATATTAAAAAAAGAACAACTCCAACACATTTGAAAAGTATCTCTCATAATTGCTAACATTTACTTTTAAATTGAAAGAAGTGTAGAGTATGATTACATTACATAAAACAGATACAGAATTATTATCCAATTTACTGAATCACACCCAAGGAAGAGAAAGCACAACACCTAAAAATGAATCTCTAAAGAGAGAATAGTCCTAAAATAGAGTGGAATAATAAATGGATGCTGCTGTGCTTTCTTACCAAGCAAAACTCACAGTGAAACTTTCCCTTTGTAGTTGAGCTGCTATCAACGGGCTCAATTCTGGAAATATTGGCTTAAGCCAATCAGATGGTCTCCCTCGGGCATTTCTAGTGGAATGTTCCAAAAGAATAAAGTATTAACAATGGAGAGAAAGTGAAAGGGAGTGAGGTAGACTGAGGGTGAGGTAAAACCATACATGAGCCATGGTTACGAATGAGCATACACTCAAGACGGAGAAGAGAATTACAGACTGGAGAGTGAAGATGCCAGTTCACAGGAAAAGAAAATAGAGAAGGCTTATGGGAAATGTTGGTACTCTGTAAATTGTGGAGCACTGCAGCAAGGATAAGACTCATCTCGAAGACTCCCAAGCAATCTTGCATTGAGACCTGTTCTTCAGTTTATTCTTCCTGACACTTGAGCCTTGACCCTCTCTTCTGGCTCCTCTTTTTTTTAAAAAATACCATTTAGAGATTCCTAATAACCATTCCTTCTTTGGAAGGAATGATGCTGAAGCTGAAACTCCAGTACTTTGGCCACCTCATGCGAAGAGTTGACTCATTGGAAAAGACTCTGATGCTGGGAGGGATTGGGGGCAGGAGAAGAAGGGGACGACAGAGGATGAGATGGTTGGATGGCATCACCAACTTGATGGACGTGAGTCTGAGTGAACTCCGGGAGTTGGTGATGGACAGGGAGGCCTGCCGTGCTGCGATTCATGGGGTCACAAAGAGTCAGACATGACTGAGTGACTGAACTGAACTGAAAAACCAGACTCATTTTACTTAGCTTGAGTCTTTGTTCTCTGAAACTAAAAGGTTCCTTTGGACAGGGCTCCTCCTGTCTGATGTGGTGTATCAGACATATTTCTTACTCAGTGTCCGCTTTACCAGGGTATGAATGCAAGTCATGGTCATTCACTTAAATATATATATATTTATATATATCAGAGACTTAAATATATATAATATTAACAATATATTAAATATTAAAATATATATTATATATAAATTATATATATTTAAGTCTCTGATGTCAAGATATTTTATTGATAGAATTTAAATACTCCTTGTTGATTAGTCTTCTTCTTGTAAGAAAAATAACAGGGTGCCTATTATTATAACCCATTTAGATTGGAGAAGGCAACTACACCCCACCCCAGTACTCTTGCCTGGAAAATCCCATGGATGGAGGAGCCTGGAAGGCTGCAGTCCATGGGGTCGCTGAGGGTCAAACACGACTGAGCGACTTCACTTTTCACTTTCATGCATTGGAGAAGGAAATGGCAACCCACTCCAGTGTTCTTGCCTGGAGAATCCCAGGGACAGGGAAGCCTGGTGGGCTGCTGTCTGTGGGGTCACACAGAGTCGGACATGACTGAAGTGACTTGGCAGCAGCAGTAGATTAAGATATATCTATTAAATTCCTCCATGGATGTCTTCCAACAATCTGAGATCAATATCTTCTCTGTAGATGATTCTTAAGGAGGCTAATTGTACCTTTACGCTGCCAAGCAGGATAAGGTGCCAGTCTAATAAAAAGGCACAAGGCTGGTTGTTGATGCAATCTCAATGCATTCTCTTTCTAGCCAACTGCTTTTGTCCCACCCAATTGCATTACCATCAGAACACTCAAAACACCTGACAATTTATGCTCTGCTTTATTCTTCTTCTCAGATAGTACTTCTAGAATCACCATTTCCTTTGACCATCTAATGGTCAAGAGTCATGCAATCATCTTTCATCATCACTCTCTGAGTTTGCTTAATACTCTTTTTGAAATTATTAAATATAGCTGTCACTATTGAAAAGTAAAACTGGATGGACTCAAAATGTTCATAATTTTCATTAACGTTTACTCTGCTTGGTGTGTGCTTAGTCGCTTCAGTTGTGTTCAACTCTACGACCCTCTGGACTGTAGCCCACCAGGCTTCTCTGTTTATGGGATTTACCAGGCAAGAATACTGGAGTGGGCTGCCGTTTCCCCTCTAGGGGATCTTCCTGACTCATATCAAACCCAGGTCTCTTATGTCTCCTTCATTGGTAGGTGGGTTCTTTACCACTAGCCCTATTTAATAAATTACTACTAGCAGATGGTACGGAGAAGGTGATAGCACCCCACTCCAGTACTCTTGCCTGGAAAATCCCATGGACGGAGGAGCCTGGAAGGCTGCAGTCCATGGGGCTGTGAAGAGTCAGACACGACTGAGTGACTTCCCTTTCACTTTTCACTTTCATGCATTGGAGAAGGAAATGGCAACCCACTCCAATATTCTTGCCTGGAGAATCCCCAGGACAGAGGAGCTTGGTGGGCTGCCGTCTATGGGGTCGCACAGAATCGGACACAACTGAAGTGACTTAGCGGCAGCAGCAGCAGCAGCAGCAGCAGCAGCAGATGGTAATTATATCAGCTAGTAGTAATGTCTCTGATATCAAATAAATATATTTTGTTGAAGAAATTTAATTTAAATACTCCTTGTTGGTTGGTCTTTGTCTTACAAGAAAAATGATAACAGAGTGCCTATTATTACATCCCCTTAGATTAAGTAATGCATTTTACATATTAAAGAAATCCTGGTGATGTCATGAGTTAATGATATGGAAAGAGAAGAATTTTTGAGCAATGGTCGGTGTAAAAGATAACTCTCAGACATAGCATAGAATAAGATTAAATGGCTTAATGTCTGTAAACAATTCTTATTTCTTTAGAGAGGACAGCATTCCTGAGTCATGAATAGCTGACATCCTTAACTTTTCCTTGAGGAAGGGAATGGTTTGAGCATCGAGGATTTCTCATGTTTTACTCCACCAATGACCTTTAAAATTATTCTTAAAATTTGTTTTAAAATTACTTTAAAATAATTATTTAAATATCAAAAATTTATTTTTCCTCTAAGGGTTCCTTCTTATGAGTCTTTCAAATATATACATTTAGTTATTAGTTTACTGAAAAATTTTATTACTTTAATATATATTTAATGTTCAACTTGAGCCTCTGATTTGCATGAGAGAACAATCCTTAATGTACTGACCTTATAGAATTTCATTAAGTTTCAAAAAATTAAAACTTTTTAGGTAGTCCGTGCGAACTTTTCTCCTAGGCTTTTTGAGGGGCTGAATATAGCTAAGGAGTTCCCCCAGTGCCTTCTGATGTTTCTAGGTAACTGCGGGGGGAACGAGTGTAGTCATCATCTCTGGTCTCAGGTTTCCCAGGGCAATCTCAACATCAAATATTCATTTCCACAATCAAGCCTGATTCGGGATTTTATTAATGTGGTTGTTCTATCTGTAAACAACTGATGTCCCCATCCTTCCTCTGCTGAGGGGCGCTCCGCAGAATGAGTAGAGGCAGTGGAACTTCCCTCAGCAAAGCTGAGGGGTCCGGAGGAGAGGTGAGCCTGCTGCCCCTCTACGAGCAAGAGACAACCAGGAGCGACAGGAGTTCCCTCGAAGCAGTTCCGCTTTATTGCTGCAAACTCCCAGCTTATATAGGCAAGCAGGGGAGTTTAGGAGGGACTTTCCATAGTTGCACCAATCACGTTAAAGGTCAAATCATTATGTGCCTTAAGTTGCACCAATCATGTTAAAGGTCAAATCCTCACGTGCATGGAAATCAAGACAGCCAATCAAAAACTTCAACAAACACAGACCCCCGCCCCTATCACTTCCGCCAGGCGCCACCTTAGTTTTCAACAGCTTTCAACTGTTATGCTAGCCACCCCTTTTTTTCCTCCGAGGTTTCCCATTTAGGGCCCCACATTCCTCCTTGCTAAAGGAACCTTAATTTGGTCAGCTCTTTTCCAAGAAGCAAATGCTTCAGAGAAGGCTGACCCCAAGGAAGACTCATAATTGGTTTAGATCTATTTCTCATTTGTACTTACCGATTATGGTAATGTCATGTACTTACCAATTATAGTAAGTACAAGAAAAAAAGTCTGGTCAATGAGAAGCTTAATAGGGAAGTTTTATGAAATGCGTTCTTTATTCTTTAAAAGAAAGAAAAATGGAAGGAAGCAAAGATGCTTCCCTTTTCCTTGTCCTGTCTGTGGAGGTGCTGCGTAGTGATGCGATACCAGGGGCTGCTACAGTCATTTCATGACCACGGGAGATGTGCTGAAATATTTGACAACCGGCAGGTTGGAATGATGAAAAAATCTTCGCCCTGTTGATTTATTAACCATCTTCTTAAACTTAACTCTAGAACTTCTTTATTTCTAGATTTCTCTTCATGTGATGTGACTTAAATCATTTTAAGCTACATTAAAAAAAAAAAGATAGTTGTGTTCCTTGAGGCTGGAAGTAACTGAAGTTGTATTTCATATAAATAGTTACAATTTAAAAATATTAACTATAAACAAATGTACTCATAGAATTTCAGAGTTGAGAGGACCTTTAAAGTTTATTTAGTCTAACCATCTGCATATATTATGCAAACTGAAAAGCTAATGGCTAACCTATAATCACTATTAGAGGATGTTGTAAGAATTGGTTTGCACTGACATTCTGAAGTTTCTACAATCACCTAAAAAATAGAAGATTATCTGTAAGAGGAGATCTGTTAGAAACAGTTACAGTGATATGTGGGTATATGAATCACATATGAACTTGGAGACAGGACCTTTAAAGAGGTAATTAAAGCTAACTAAGATCATAAGCATAAAGCCTTAATCCAATATGGCCTTTATTTGTATTAGAAGAGGAAGAGATACCAGGCATGTTCTCACAGAAGACTACCTAAGGACACAAAGAAAGGTGATAAACCACAAACTATGGAGAGAGGCCTCATGAAACACCGAAGCTGCCAACATCTTGCCCTTGGTTTCCAGCTTCCAGAACTGTGAGAAAATAAATTTCAATGGTTTAAGCACTTTGTCTGTGGTATATTACTGTTGCCCTACAAACTGATATAAGATTTTAAAAATTGCTGTAAATGTGAGCAGATTTACCACTTCATACAGACAGTTTCAGATAAAAACATTTCGAGGTTGATTAATTAGAAACTCAGTAATGTGAACAAATTGTTGCTTCCTGATCTGCATACGGATTTCTCAAGAGGCAGGCCAAGTGGTCTGGTATTCCCATCTCTTGAAGAATATTCCACAGTTTATTGGGATCCACACAGTCAAAGGCTTTGGCATAGTCAATAAAGCAGAAATAGATGTTTTTTTGGAACTCTCTTGCTTTTTCCATGATCCAGTGGATGTTGGCAATTTGATCTCTGGTTCCTCTGCCTTTTCTAAAACCAGCTTGAACATCAGGGAGTTCACTGTTTGGATGTTGGCAATTTGATCTCTGGTACCTCTGCCTTTTCTAATACCAGCTGGAACATCAGGAAGTTCACAGTTCATGTATTGCTGAAGCTTGGCTTGGAGAATTTTGAGCATTACTTTACTAGCATGTGAAATGAGTGCAATTGTGTGGTAGTTTTAGCATTCTTTGGCGTTGCCTTTCTTTGGAATTGGATTGAAAACTGACCTTTTCCAGTCCCGTGGCCACTGCTGAGTTTTCCAAATTTGCTGGCATATTGAATGCAGCACTTTCACAGCATCATCTTTCAGGATTTGAAATAGCTCAACTGGAATTCCATCACCTCCACTAGCTTTGTTCACAGTGATGCTTTCTAAGGCCCACTTGACTTCACATTCCAAGATGTCTGGCTCTAGATGAGTGATCACATCATCATGATTATCTGGGTCTTGAAGATCTTTTTTGTACAGTTCTTCTGTGTATTCTTGCCACCTCTTCTTAATATCTTCAGCTTCTGTTAGATCCAGACCATTTCTGTCCTTTATCGAGCCCATCTTTGCATGAAGTGTTCCCTTGATATCTCCAATTGTCTTGAAGAGATCTCTAGTCTTGGCATTTTAGGCTTTGATCTGGGGTTTAAAATTTGTTGTATGACATAAGCCCACGAGGAAGGGAGAGCTTTAAGTCAAGCTTTAGATGTTTTGTACTGGAATATTTCTCAGTGGAGCTTATGAAAAGTTATAAGATTCTAGATATAGTTTGAAGATATTAGCATTTGATGTAGAGACAAATATGACCAAGAGTAAGGTTGAAACAGTTAGCAAAGAGTATGCTCATGTAATTTTTAGCATATCATATTATTTGCTGTTTTTCTGAAATTCCATCTTGTCTAGGTATGCTGAATTTTGTCTGGGAAACCTAGAATTCCTGACATTCTTTTGAGAATTTTGGGAAAGGAAGGTACTATGAATTTGGAAAGGGAAGACTAGAAAAGAGCCTTGGTCTGGACCTGGGGAGATGGGGGCAGAACACATAATTTCATGCTGAAGATGTTCAGTATGAGAAGTTGACTAGCCATGCAAATGGAGATGCTTGAGAAAAGCTTAAAAAAGAAAAGAGAGTTGGAGATATGTTAGTCATCTGCATTGAGTTGATTTTTAATTTTAAAAATACATGGAAGAAAATTGCTGGAGAAGGTCACAAGAGAACCAGGAGGCAGAAGAAATCTCGAGGATGTGGTCTCACAGAAATCTAGGAAAGTGATCAACAGCTAAATGGTGAGGAAAAATTTAGTAAAATAAGAACAGAAAGCAGATTACTGGACTTCACAAAAGGCGGCTGTTGATGTTTAAGTGGAGTGATAAGGAAGGACTCCCAACTGAGGTGTGATAGAGTGGAAAGGGTTTGAATAAGAAGAATATAAACCATGTTGAGAAATTGGGCCACAACTGGAAAGAAAGAGAATGGGATCAGAAAAGAACACATGGGATCTTGGGATTAAGAAAACTTTATTTTTTTCAAAGTGAGTAAGATTTTCTCATGTGGATAATAATTTTTTGTTAGCAATAGAGGCTGAGGCAGGTTATATACAATGTGTGTGAGCCAGTCCATGTGAAATCCAGAGCTCAAGTGGCAGACATACTCCCAAGAGAGAATCAGAAAATTACTTTTGTTGTTCCAGCAGAAAACGCAGACTAGGGAGGTGTAAATCAATAAGGTAGTGACTAGAGTGGTCAGAAGCAAAATAGTTCTCATCTCATCATACATATCTACTAAAAGATCATGCTATACCACTTGAGGATTGTAGAGTGAATTATTTTAAAAAAAATCTTAGGGACACACACTTCATGTCTTCATCTCATCTTTAAGTCTGATTCAGAGAACTCTCTTTGGAGCTTTCAAAACTCTTCTAGTACAAACCACCTTGTACTTTAATTGTCATTCTATTAACACAGAGCAAGGATAATTAGTATTCTCTTTATAACCCAAGTTATGCCATTAGCCTTTGGAAATTTTAGTGTGTGATAAATATGTAATGAATGAAGGAATTAAAGTTTTAACAAAGTTAAAATGAAGATGTGTATAAGAGACAGGTTCTATATGTGGCTCTATGTATTTTTACCAAATTATATTTCCAAATTAGTTTAATTCAATATATTTCGACCTAATTTCTGGGGATTTTAAATTATAGGGTATTCTCAACAATATTAAATGTTACATAAAAATAATAGCAATTAGAAATTAGATTTTCACAAAAAGAGATGAACAACAGTTACCACCAAGCAAATCATAAGCTGTCTTCAACCAGTGCCTCAGGCTATAGGGACTGTTGAAAACTTATTTTTAGATTCTTTTCAGAAACTTTGCATCTGGATTCCATAGTTCATCTTCATATAAGCATTTATACTCTTCTCCAAAGTTCTCAAATCTCTATATATAGAAATATCTTTTTCAGAAAGCATCATTTTTTTTTAAGGAATATGTTGCAAATATTGTGTTCCTGTCTGTCTGGTGGTTCTGCCTCAGGGCTGCCTATTAAACCACCAATTTCTACACTGAAAAGGCTTTCCCATAATGAAATGCTATTGTTTCATGTATGCTAATGACTTTTCTTGAAGGGTAGCATGTAAAAATAAAAATGAGCTACCCATTCCTGGTATATACATGCATAAAGGCTTTCCAATTATATATCTTGTCCAAATGACTCCTATGTACTTTACTAAAGCTATATTTTCTGATCAGGTTCAACCTTCACGTTGATTTGATCACTCCACATGAAATAAAATTCACCTTTGACCAAATAGAAGCTTGAAGAAAATAAGAGTGCTATAATCCAGTAGCCAGATGGTATGTGTCTGTATAAAGGTTTGACAAAGGACTGATACTGTCAGTCAGCTTCCTAATTAAGGAATAGAACAATGTGGGGAAAAAAGTTTTTGTGAGTCTTTTTTTTTTTTCCCTTCAAAGTTTTCTATATGGCTTCTTGTTATGGGGTGATGTGAAAGACAGAGAAAGAGATGATTATGAAAAATCATTCACCTTTCCACCCAATATTTCAAGACTTTGGACTGCAGCTGTCAGTTAAAATCCATTTACTTACATTTTAGTCTTGAAAAAACTTTCACATAGAAATATCAATTGTTTTTAATTGTACAGAAAATATTGAATTACATTAATTTAGTATCTCATAAAATCTTGATTAAACTAAAATTTTATAAATATACCAAAC
>SJYC01079887.1:0-17282 GCA_006408675.1 Madoqua kirkii
TCTGCAGTGATTTTGGAGCCCAAAATAATAAAGTCAGCCACTGTTTCCACTGTTTCCCCATCTATTTCCCATGAAGTGATGGGACCAAATGCTACATAAATGCCTCCAAAGACTTAGTATGAGAACTTCTTCCTTTTGTAGATGAGAGATTCAAAGTGTTGGGTGTTATAAGTGTAATTAATGCTAAACTAAGTCCCTGTCCATCACCAACCACCGGAGTTCACTCAGACTCACGTCCATCAATTCAGTGATGCCATCCAGCCATCTCATCCTCAGCCGTCCCCCTCTCCTCCTGCCCCCAATCCCTCCCAGCATCAGAGTCTTTTCCAATGAGTCAACTCTTCGCATAAGGTGGCCAAAGTACTGGAGTTTCAGCTTCAGCATCATTCCCTCCAAAGAAATCCCAGGGCTGATCTCCTTCAGAAAGGACTGGTTGGATCTCCTTGCAGTCCAAGGGACTCTCAAGAGTCTTCTCCAACACCACAGTTCAAAAGAATCAATTCTCAGGGAGTTGGTGATGGACAGGGAGGCCTGGTGTGCTGCGATTCATGGGGTTGCAAAGAGTCAGACAAGACTGAACGACTGAACTGAATTGAACTGAAGTCTTTCTTTTGAACTAATAAGAAGAATCAAAAGAAAACTCAAAAACAGTGATTTACTATCTGTCTTAAAGTTTTTTAAAGTTTACGATCATATCAAACAGAAGGAGGAGTCCTGCACCATAATCTCCTGCTGCTCACCTTGAGAGACAATTCATTGCCCCCGGTTGTATCTAGATATGCTATGATAGCAACAGCAAGTTCATTTGGCTACAAAACAACTACATAGGGAGGTCTCTGCAACAGGAAGCTTCTCCAAACCCAGTGTCTGATAGAGACAACAATAGCTAAGGGAACAGTCTGATGGAGGGAAGAGACTTCCAGAGTCACGTAATAAAGGATGGTAAACTAGTCCAATACAAGACCCAAGGCTCTTTTAAAACAAATGGAATTAAGGTAGAGAATCCCCTGGTGGTTCAGTGAAGAATCTACCTTGCATTGCAGGGGACAGGGTTCAATCTCTGGATGGGGAACTAAGATCCCACACACCGCAGGGCAACTAAGTTCATATGCTGTAAAGAAAGACACAAGGAAGACCCCACATGCCACCTGCCACAGCTAAGTAAATAAATATTGCTTTTTAAAAAGCATTAAGGTATATTAAGGTCACACTTAATGCCAGAATTTAGAAGAAAAATTTGTGAACTCTATCATAATAGGTTCCTGCAGATTTCATAAATTATAAATATATTTTAAAATCTATACTTTTACCTTCATAAGAGTTCCAGTTAATAATTTCATAGATGCCATATCTTCAAGCACCCTAAGTATAAAGCTATGCTACAATTTTTAACAAAAAGAAGGTCTGATTCATTGAAAAAACCTGAGTCAGTACTGGCATCAGTAGTGGAGAATTTCCTGCAGGCCGACCCAGCTGCAAGTTTAGAAAAGCATGGCTGTTCTCCATCCTGCCTCCAGGGATCCTCACACCAGCACCCACTGAAATCCGTGTGTGCCAGAACACTTCAGGAGTGTCCAACTCCTTGTGACCCTGTGGACTGTAGCCCACCAGGCTCCTCTGTCCAGGCAAGCATACTGGAGCGGGTTGCCATGCCTTCCTTCAGGGGATCTTCCTGACCCAGGGATCGAACCCATGTCTCCTGCAGCTCCTGCACTGCAGGCAGATTTTGTACCTCTGAGCCACAGGGGAAGCCCCACGCGGGAAGCCTCACCCGCTGAAGTGACACAGCAGGATTTCCACTGTCATGCTGCCTTTCTCTACCCTATGACTGTGGCCAGTATATTTAAGAACCTATCAACTGAACGGACTATTATCCAGAAAAAAAAAACCTTCATATTTCTTGTTTATAATTTGCCTGGTTGAATTTTAACTATGAATATTAGTCATCTTCATCACTTAGTGGCATTTGTAACATCCATGTGTTGAAGACTTTGTTTAAAAACTTTTTAGAAATTGCACTAATTAATATCAATAGGAACAAGCCTAGACTTACTCATTAAATAAATAAAAAAGCACTAGCCAAGGCTAGGATTTTTTTTCCCAGCAGTTAAATTATTATAATTACTCAAGAACAGAGGAATGAATGAAAGCTATAATTCAATTTAAGTAAATGTAGAACACAGGCAGTTACCTGCAAACAACTGTGCCAGTGGGGAGATGGGTACATTCAGCCTAACTAGAAAGCATAATATCCGGAGCCTTGCCTGCAGAATAGGTCTCTTGGGTGAAAAGGGGCAGGGCCCTGAAGTACTGAGGTCTGGAAGACAACGCCGACGTGGTGGCGGCCCTGGACGAAGACAAGATTCATGACACAGAACTGCAGCAGTGGCCAAACGTAAAAGTCCACAAAGCACGGAGCCATCTGAAGACTGAACCCAGTGAAGGCAGTTGCTGGCCTAAGGATGCACACAGTCTGCAGAGTGTCCTCTAGCGTCCAAAGGCTGTCACTGCATGTCAGACAGAGATCTCTCTCCAGTCACAACCAGATCAGCAGTCCCTGCCCACAGCATGATACTTGGTGGTCCACCTGGTGACTAGTTTTCAAGTTTCCACATGGTTTTCCACTCAGTCTTGGTATCAGTAAACAATTCAAACAGTGGAATTGAAAGCATCCCGATTTAGTGACCAAAAGGAGGCAACAGAGCAAGCAAGAGTACAGCCTGGAAGAGTACAGCCTTGCAGGTAAAACGTGCTCACTTTGCAATCATGCACGAATGAAATCATCTTCTTGCTTCTCAGTGGACACATCTACAGAGTAGGGATAACTTTATCACCTCACAGAACAATAATCCTGCATCCGTGCTCAGTCGTTTCGTTGTGTCTGACTCTTTGCTACTCTATGGATGGCAGCCCACCAGGCTCCTCTGTCCATGGGATTCTCCGGGCAAGAATACTGGAGTGGCTTGCCATGCCCTCCTCCAGGGGATCTTCCCTGGAGATCAAACCTGCATCTCTTATGTGTCCTACATGGACAGATGGCTTCTTTACCACTAGCACCACTAAGTAAGGAAGTGAAGTCGCTCAGTCATGTCCGACTCTTTGCGACCCCATGGATTGTAGCCCACCAAGCTCTTCTGTCCATGGGATTTTCCAGGCAATAATACTGGAGTGGATTGCCATTTCCTTCTCCAGGGGATCTTCCCAACCCAGGGATCGAACCCAGGTCTCCTGCATTCCAGGCAGACGCTTTACCATCTGAGCCACCAGGGAAGTCTAGCACCACTGGGAAACCCATAATACTCCTAGGAAGCAATAAATGTTATTAATGAAATCTGAGCCACTCTACCTCAGTTTTTCTTATATTATTTTTTCTATTCTTAAAGCCACTTTCAGCATATACTTGCCAC
Organism: Madoqua kirkii; assembly: GCA_006408675.1. NCBI lineage: Eukaryota > Metazoa > Chordata > Mammalia > Artiodactyla > Bovidae > Madoqua > Madoqua kirkii. The sequence continues at coordinate 3,408 of SJYC01079887.1, forward strand.
TACTATTTGCAGCCATTATCCTTCTGATAACACTGTTATAAAGCAGTGTTTCAATTATAATCCAGCTTCCCTGGTGGCTCAAAGGTTAAAGCGTCTGCCTGCAATGTGGGAGACCATGGTTCGATCCCTGAGTCAGGAAGATCCCCTGAGTAAGGAAATGGCAACCCATTCCAGTATTCTTGCCTGGAGAATCCCATGGACAGAACAGCCTGGTGGGCTACAGTCCATGGGGTCGCAAAGAGTTGGACACGACTGAGCGACTTCACTTCACTTCACAAACTGTTCAGTCACATAAATCATCCAACTCACTAGTTATACAAAGGAGAAAATCAAGGCTCAACGAGACTAAATAACATATCCCAGGTCACACAGCTGGCCCCCAGTCCAGTGCCCTTTTTATCATATAATTCATCTCATTCTTATTCTCCATCCATAAAAGTCAGCACAAATCACAGTCCAAATCAGAGAGAGTGGAGATGCCAACTACTTCTGCAACACACCTTCCAGATGTGACAACAACCAACCACTTTTTAAAGGCAGGTAGTGGATTAGCCACAAGGTTACCAAAAAAAGATATCAGAAGAACTACTATGAAAGCAAAAGGAGAGTCAGCTCATGGACAGCTATACAATCTGTGGAATTCTCCAGGCCAGAATACTGGAGTGGGTAGCTTTTCCCTTCTCCTGGGGATCTTGCCAACCCAGAGATCAAACCCAAGTCTCCCGCATTGCAGGCAGATTCTTTACCAACTGTGCCACAAGGGAAGCCCAAGAATACTGGAGTGGGTAGCCTGTCCCTTCTCCAGTGGATCTTCCCAACCCCAGGAATCAAACCAGGGTTTGATTTGCAGGCAGATTCTTTACCAACTGATCTATCAGGGAAGCCCCAGCTCAGTAATGTCTGAAATTTATTGATCAGACCTTGATACACAGAAAACTATAAACAAATGGAGCAACCATTTTAATGTGCTTTATTTACTAACCAACCCATGATGATTCCTCTACCTGCTTCCCAGTCCTCAGTCCAGCCCTGGGGTTTAACGCCCTACCCCTACTGATACTAATTCTTTCATTAGAACCAGGCTATCATCCTGCCCTCCCTCCTGTTTACATCCTGCTCTCTCTTCTTGAGTCCAGAGAGTGAGGAATAGAAAGATGATGCGTAGTATTGCTCTGGAACTATACTTTAGAGAAGGAAATGCAACCCACTCCAACACTCTCGCCTGGAAAATCCCATGGACAGAGGAGCCTGGTAGCTACAGTCCATTACAGAGACCTTCAGATGGAAAATTCATTGTCATTCAGGTCTCAACTGGAAGTCACCTCCTCCTCAGATGAGTCTTTTCTCATGATTACCTAAAGCAGCCCATTATCATCTTATCACATTATCCAACTTTATTTTACTCTAGTAGTAGTTAGTACCTTCTGGGATCTTTTTCATTAATTTTTGTACTTACTTCTTCCCATTTCCTCCAGCTAAAATGCATACTGTTAGATACCTTGACTGTCAGCATGTAAAGGATGTAAAGCAGTGAGAATAAGTACTCAGTACATGTTAGCTGAGCATTGCCTGTGATTACATTGTTAATTCCAAAGCCAAGATTAAAATTCAGATGGCTATCCACCAATTCTTTTCACTGCATTATGACTTCTAAATGACTTTATCTTGGAACATAATAAATTTGAAAATGTGCTACTTACTTTACCCATATTGATCTCTACCTACCTCTTCCTTTAAATTAAAATTATACTTATCTTTTAAGGCCTGTTTTATTTTCCCATGGTGCTTTTTTTAAATCACACAATCAAATTTACTCAGTCCTTTCTCAGTAATACTATAACATCTTCATTACGTTTCATTTTTGAAATTTAACTTATCTTGTTTTTTTATCTGGTTCTACTGATTCTTAGCTTCTTTTTTTATCTAGACTATAAATTGTCTGAAGACAGTGATGATGTCTAAGTTTTTTCCATTTCTCCTATGCCTATCAGACTGCCTTAAATATAGAAAGTGAAAGTAAAAATCACTCAGTCTTGTCTGAGTCTTTGCAATCCCATGGACTACACAGTCCATTGTTTTCTCCAGGCCAGAATACTGGAGTGGGTGGTCTTTCCCTTCTCCAGGGAATCTTCCCGTTGCAGATGGGCTCTCTTACATTGCAGATGGATTCTTTACCAACTGAGACCTCAGGGAAGGTATTCAATAAATTCTTGCTGAATTAATTATTTTTTCTCCATACAAAGATCTGGTTGATTTCCATAGATAGGTGGTCATAAAACCATAAAAATCACTCAAGGAAGCAGAACAACCTGTTTATTGACACTAAATAAATAAACACTAAAAAAATTCCCTGATATTTCCAGGGAATATATTGGAACAACTAAGGTTCAAGGCAATATTCCACACATTCTAGAGTGAATTCCATGGAGGAATAAACTGTATCTCACTGACTCAGAACCTGTAAATATTTTTCAAGTAATATCTACACAGGATGTTGAATTCTGAACAACTTTTGAAAACCACTAATCATTCACATTCTTCTCCAAATGTCACACAGTGTAAAACTGATGGATCTTTGGTGACCTGATGACATTTGTCTCCATTTCTGAAGGTATTATAATGGAAATGTGGTCTTCCATCATCCTGTTACAGTTGGTATAAATCCACTAGATATTTTTAAAAAATATTTTGGGAATACACAATAATGCAAACCAATGTCTGCCTGTCCCAGCAGGAGATAGCAAAAGACTTTACAAAGATCAGATGGGATGTAACAGCTTTAGTAAAACACAAAATGCTCCAAGAGTGCTAAGTCACTTCACCAACAACTCAAAATAAATATATTTGATTTCCATTATACATATTTTTCTTTTGTAAGAAATTCTAAAATTTTCCAATAAAAGTTTTATCATAATCCTTTGACATTTAATTCCTCTTAAAATTAAATTAAAATTACTTACCCTTTGTATGCCCTTTGTATACTTTGTATACAGATTATCATTTGTGGATATAGAAACAACTTTCTAATTTTACCACAAGTCTAGAACATATGGAGTTCAAAATAAGCATATTCTTGATTTCAATATTGAAATGCTTGCTTCACCAGAAATCCAACAGCCCAGTGTGGCTTTTCATTTTTGTTATATCCGACCTTGTAACTATGCAGGAGTTGATATTTTGACAAATGCTTTTAAAAATAGTAATTGCCAATCACTTAATAAAATATGACCTAGAAAGACAATATTACCTAACTTTATTTTAAAAGATGACCTTCTTGGATTTTTCAAGGAATATAAGATTGTGATCATAAAATGGAGTCAATTTTCTATTCACAGCAAGCAGAAGCACAGATAACCCTCCCCACTCCAAAAACATTCACTCATGCAATTGGATTTTATTGTGTGTTTTACTCAGATAACAAGCACCCAGGTTGAGGGTAAGAAGAGACAGGATGTCTACCAACATTCTCTACTGTTGTTTTTCTTAGATTAACATGAGAAAATGAATTGCTCTCCCCAACCACCTCAGAAATAGTTGCAGTCTGGAAGAAAGCAGAATGCCAACCTGAGATGAAAGTTCAGCTGTATATAATATAGTGAGTACATACACCACAAATAAACCATAAGCAACTGAAGAAAAAAATGTATTCAGGTGGCCCGGCCCATGGACCACGCCTCATCCAAGGGCAGAGATGCTGCTTTCCACCCTCTGCACCACCCCACTCATCTCAGATGAGGAAACAATTCAAAGCAACAAGAGGCTATAACAGAAATCAGAGCAGCAGGAGAGAAGCACCTGTTAGCTTTACGTGATGACGGTTCCCAGACCAAAGAGGCCAGGCCTGCCCTTGCTCAAACACGGGGCCAAGCAAGGGCCTCTGTCCACAGAGTCTCTTTAATCTAGAAGAGCATGAACGCCATCAAGAAACAAACCTAATTATGTCACTCTCCTACTTAAAACTCTTCACTGGCTACCTCTGACCTCAGGAGAAAGTTCAGACTCCCTAGAATGCCATCCAAAACCCTCCAGGACTTGGGCGCGCTTATTTCTCTGGCTAGTCTCTCAACCTTCCCTCTTCCCCTGTCAAGGCTGCTCAGCAACAGGCACTTCCTCATGAACATGCCAATCCTCCAGCCTAGCACTCCACTCCCTCATCTTCTCCTGACATTTCCGTCCATAACCCAGGGCTCCACTTGGAGGGCAGCCGCTCCAGGAGTCCTGCATCCCCGAGTCTTGGGAGAGCAGAACACCCTCCACCAGCTGCTCCACGTGCGCCGGCCTGCATCGCATGCAGCTCCCTGTACTCAAACTGTAGGGCAGTCTGTGTCTTCACCGCTGCCCTGCATTATTTACTCCCTCTGGAAACTGATGAGGCAAGTCTCGTGGTGCCATTTTACAGACAAAGAAATCAAGGCTCAGAGATAACTTACCCGAGGTCACTTAGCTCATGAGGGGAGAAGAACTAAAACCCTATGTGAACTATTACTTGCTCAGTCATGCCTCACTCTTTGCTGTAGTCCACCAGGCTCCTCTGTCCATGGAATTCTCCAGGCAAGAATACTGGAGAGGGTTGCCATTCTCTTCTCCAGGAGATCTTCCCAACCCAGCGATCAAACCCAGGTCTCCTGCACTGCAGGCAGATTTTTTACCATCTGAGCCACCAGGGAAGCCCCAAACACTGCACCTTTCCTTAACTACCATTAACTATCATACTGTCCATTCATCCAGCATAGACAGTTAATCCAAACATTATGAACTGTTATTATATTAACTGAGATTGTAGAGAGAGAAAGTGCTTGGATCTGTGGCGCACAGTATTTTCTCAATAAATATTAGCTCATCATCATTATTATTAGCTTTCAGTTCAGTTCAGTCGCTCAGTCGTCTCCGACTCTTTGTGACCCCATGAATCGCATCACGCCAGGCCTCCCTGTCCATCACCAGCTCCCGGAGTTCACTCAGACTCAGTCCATCGAGTCAGTGATGCCATCCAGCCATCTCATCCTCAGTCGTCCCCTTCTCCTCCTGCCCCCAATCCCTCCCAGCATCAGAGTCTTTTCCAATGAGTCCACTCTTCACATGAGGTGGCCAAAGTACTGGAGTTTCAGCTTCAGTCTAATACATTATTACTGCTTGGTCAAAGTTCTTCTCTTTCAAGGCAAAACTGCAGAAATCCTGCCAAACTCAGAATCTTTCTGAACAATGGAATCAGTCATTAAGTGACAGTATTCTCAAACTACTTCCCCTCCTTTCTTTCCTTAGAAATCTTCAAAACCAATCTGTATAAAACACAAAATGAGGTTGCTCTAAATGAAATCTCTTTTCACTTCCTTCCACCAGCAATCATTCCTTGGTCATTGAGGGCTACATTTAAAAGTCTTTAAAAGTATGTGTTTCACATCTTGGTGTCATTATTCTACTGCTGTTTCAGTGTGATGTCCATCTTGATCCTTTTGGCTTGACCTAAGCCCATTATATGTGAAGCCAAGGTAGCGTGAATTTTTACAAAACTCTTTATTTCTTTAGGGATGTGAAACTGAACCTTGTCTCAGTGGCAGCAGCATCTATTTAAAGACAATCTGATTTTGTAGAAACTTAGATGGAAAACAATCAAAACAGGAACTGTCTGCTATTAAATGTTTCCTGTAACCCAAGCTTGGTAAATTGAGTCTCTTCGTTTTGCTGTTGTTCCACCTCTGGGAGTCCTGTTTAAATCAAGAGGGTTTTGTGTGTACAGATCAATGGCAGGATTTTCAGTTTCACAGAAAAGCAAAGCTTTCCTGGAGAAAGAAACGGCCAACACACAGCAAGCACAGTGTCCTAGCTGCAAATGCTCTTTAGAGCTCTGAGAAATTGCGTTAGTTCATTGACTTTCGGGTTCATTCCTCTGCATTGAGAACTAAGTGCACAGTTTAACATACTTGGCATTTTCTTTTTGAGGGTGATCCAAACTTTGAAATGTCTCTTGCATTACAGGTCCAAAGAGCCCTCATGAAAAATAAAATAAGACCTTTGGTCATCATCTTATTCACAGTAGACTGGAGTTGCAGTTTATAACTTTTAATTTCCTGAGAGTAATGTAACATATTTAGCCATAAAAAATTCCAGTTAATAAATGATCATCCAACTTTTTCTATGAGCTCCCATATATTCAAGATTTAGCTTCTTGATTTAGAATTCAGAGTTTTATCTTAGATTTATGGGTAAAAGAGTGAAGAGCAAAACCTTGGCCACATCGCTGAAGACTAGACGTTAGACATCAGCTCCAGTGAGAGCTCCTGGGTATAGCAAGGATAAGTCTTACATGGTGCGAGCAGGGGAACTGGGCAAGAGGAAAGCAAGCAAAGAACTGAGGAAGTAATAGAATGGCAGTTTAAGAAGAGGCTAAAATACAGGAAAAATATTGAGGGACCATCTTCCTCTATTAGTATCTATGTAAAGATGAAAAAAGTACCTCATTTCGTGTCTAATCTCAACCCTACACTGCAAGTTCTAGAAATGAAATGGGAACTCCTCAACCATCAAGGAATGAACCCCAAAGCACTAGGCATTCTTCCTCTCCTCTGTCTTCACAGTTTCTGAGAATCTGATAGAACAACAAGATCTGGGAGATGGTCTTGGGCTATTCACAGCTCTCTAGGCTCCTGGACGGGGGAGCCTGGTGGGCTGCCATCTATGGGGTCGCACAGAGTTGGACACAACTGAAGCGACTTAGCAGCAGCAGCAGCAGCAGGCTCCTGGAAGCCTCGGAAGGGACCACAGGGTTCCATCCAGTGCTGCTTCCCTGTCCCTCCCAGCAGAGAGAAAATGCATCATCTTCTTCATCCTACTCTCTTACTTTCATGGACAAAATGCTCAAGGCTCTCATAGCGTAGGCCTAGGATCCTCACAGTTAAGTTCAAAAACCTTTACATACACGGAAACCATGCATTTTTCTCTGAGTATCATTTTCGTTTCCATTGTGCCAAGAACTTGAAATTCATACTATCTTTCTCTAAATTTCATGAATATAATTCTTTTAAAGTACAGAGGAACACAATCGATTGACCATTTTAATGGTGCAAACGTGGTGATTTGCATGCATTTTTCCAAGTTTTCTGAGAAGAATGGGAATAAAACATTTTAAAGTAAAAAAGAATCTCGAAATGCCTAAAAGAAGCTAAATAAATAATCTTCCATATCTAATGTATTGACAGTCAATATGGACTGCTATAGCTTTCAGTGCCTCAGGACACAACTACCTTGAAAACTTATGCAAATTTGGGGTATATACTCATTTTAGTATTTATGCAGACCGGACTCATTGCTTTTATAAAATTTTAAATATGGTAGATGGCCCCCCAAAACAAGTTTTAGAGGAGTTATATTAATAAGAAGTGCAAATTTTTATTTCATACTATATTTCAGCCCTTCAATGCCACAAAATATTTGCCATGGTTGGGCACTTTGCCTCTGAGGATAAAGGCACAGATTGAAGATTCTGCTGATGGAGATATTGATACAATAACAGCCCCCTTGATTGTTTATCCTATGCTCTTCCTGGTTTCTAAAGGAGCCCCTGTTTAATGAAGTGCCCATTCCAGGAGCAATCTCTATACCTGCAGACCTACTTGTAGTTCCAGTGCCAGGTACAAGGAATAATGTAGACTCAACGATAGCCAGTGTTTACTGAGAGATCCTAAGGTATGTACTGGGCACCCTATGAAGGATGTTCTTCTCATTTGGTCTCCATAACAATCCCATTAGATTTCTATTGTTAGTATCCCCATTTCATATGTGAGAATTAGAAAAGTATTAGTAAATCTTTGCCCAAAGTCATGCCAAGAGAAAATGGTAAGATTTCCCTGGTGACTCAGTGGTAAAGAACCTGCCCGCCAATGCAGGGGGCACGAATTCAGTCCCTGATCTGAGAGGACACCACACACAGCAGGGAGACCAAACCCACGTGCCGCAACTACGGAAGTCTGCGTGGCCCGTGACCTGTGCTCTGCTGACAAAGGGGCCACCGCAATGAGAAGAGCATGCCCTGCAACCTGAGCGGACCCCTCACTCAGTGAAACTGGAGAAATGCTGTCCCATGCGTCAGCACAACCATAAACAAACAAAGTGACATTTCAAAAGAAGTCTAAACCCAGATGATCTGAATGCAGAGTCAACACCAAACCACGGTGATATGCTTCCCCGGAAGTTTTACAGTGATTTCACTGAGGAGCCTAGCAGTCAAGATGGTACTTGGGTGTTTCACCTTGACCTAATATTTCCGAACTGAGCAAGAACTTTGACATTATCTCACTCACCTTTATTGGGGGGGTGGGGGGGGAATCCAGAGACCCTTCACAGCACCAACAGAGAGAAGAAGAAATCGATGGAGCAACAATAAAAAGAAAATGGGTACAATGCAAAAGTACATAAGCACAATAGGAGAGTGTGGAATTGATAAAGGGCATTTATTAAACTTTCAAATCTAGCCAAAAGCACATGTATGTGAGAAAGTAAAATGGTACACCCATTTTGGAAAACAATTTGACAATTCCTCAAAATGTTAAACAGATATGACCCAGAATTCTACTCTTAGGTATATAGCCAAGAGAATTGAAAGTACATGTCCACATAAAGACGTGTACACTAATATTTAATGGGGGGGGGAATCCAGAGACCCTTCACAGCACCAACAGAGAAGAAGAAATCGATGGAGCAACAATAAAAAGAAAATGGGTACAATGCAAAAGTACATAAGCACAATAGGAGAGTGTGGAATTGATAAAGGGCATTTATTAAACTTTCAAATCTAGCCAAAAGCACATGTATGTGAGAAAGTAAAATGGTACACCCATTTTGGAAAACAATTTGACAATTCCTCAAAATGTTAAACAGATATGACCCAGAATTCTACTCTTAGGTATATAGCCAAGAGAATTGAAAGTACATGTCCACATAAAGACGTGTACACTAATATTTAATGTTCCTAGCAGCACTGTTCGTATGCCTAAAAGTAGAAATAACAATCCAAATGTCCATCAATTAATGAATAGGTAAATGAAGTGTGGTATGTCTATAAAATGGAATACTATTTTCCAATAAAAAGCAGTGAAATATTGGCGTGTGCCACAATATGGGTGAACCTCAAAAACACTATGCTAAGTGAACTAAGGCAATCACCAAAGACTACTTATTGTATGATCCCATCCATAATAAAAATGCCCAAAATTGTTGACAGAGACAAAAAGATTAGTTAGTGATTGCCAGGTGCTAAAGGCAAGGGAGAGCTGAGTGAGGAATAAGGAATAATAGCTAATGGGCAGAAGTTTTATTTGGAGGGTGATGAAAATATTCTATAATTAAACTATGGTGATGGGTGTCCATCTAGTCAAGGCTATGGTTTTTCCTGTGGTCATGTATGGATGTGAGAGTTGGACTGTGAAGAAGGCTGAGCACCGAAGAATTGATGCTTTTGAACTGTGGTGTTGGAGAAGACTCTTGAGAGTCCCTTGCACTGCAAGGAGATCCAACCAGTCCATTCTGAAGGAAATCAGCCCTGGGATTTCTTTGGAAGGAATGATGCTAAAGCTGAAACTCCAGTACTTTGGCCACCTCATGTGAAGAGTTGACTCATTGGAAAAGACTCTGATGCTGGAGGGGATTGGGGGCAGGAGGAGAAGGGGACGACAGAGGATAAGATGACTGGATGGCATCACTGACTGGATGGACGTGAGTCTGAGTGAACTCCGGGAGATGGTGATGAACAGGGAGGCCTGGCGTGCTGCGATTCACGGGGTCGCAAAGAGTCGGACACGACTGAGCGACTGAACTGAACTGATGGGTGTGCAGCTCTGTAAATATACTAAAAACTATTGAACTGTACATTTTAAGCAAGTGAGCTTTATGGCATATAAATCTAAACATTAGCGCTTCCTACATTTACCACGGACAGTGTCGCAGCTCTAATAAAGGTGTTCCCTCCCCAGCCTCCAGCAATACTGCTTGCGCTCTCTTCCTCTTGTGTGTTTGTGGCTCAGTCGTGTCCGACTCTTTGTAGACCGTGGACTGTAGCCCGCCAGGCTCCTCTGTCCATGGGATTTTCCAGGCAAGAATACTGGAGTGGGTAGCCTATCCCTTCTCCAGGGGAATCTTCTCGACCCAGGGACTGAACCGGGGTCTCCTGCACTGCAGGCAGACGCTTTATCGTCTGAGCTTCGAGGGACTCCTCTCTCTGTCTTCTGCTAAAAACATCACTCACCACCAGCAGGGGGAGCTCAAACGATAGATTTACCCAGTCTGCTCCCACTCACAAATCACTGTGAGAACAGATTTTCAAATTTAGAGAAAATAAAAGATAGCTGAGTTTGATCCTTCTTTATCCGCATCAAAAGGAGTGAAAAGTTGAACATTCACCTGTTTAAAACAATCCCACGTTGATCCTTTTACACATCTCAGCTTTTCAATTACATAGTTTTTTTCATAACACAAGAATATCTAGATTATAATAGGAGAGATTGTGATGTTTGATTCAATACATCTGTTTTCTTTCCCTGTAATTTGCTTTCGAGGCAGTCAATGAAATCCAACAGAAGAACAAAGAATTAGCATCATATCCATAAAATCTCTTCATCATCACACGTTACCTAGATGCACATCTTGTCTTTGTTCCAGACCTGGAATCTAGTCATCTGTAACATTATCACAGTGCTTACAGTTTTAGTGCAAATTAGATGCTAGCTATTTTTGTTGTATTCTAAGCTACAAAAACAGCTTTTGAGAGGGCATTTATTTGTTCAAGAAATTTTATCGAATATCTATTATTAGCCAGGCAGTGGTGGGGGGAAAGCAGGTATAGAAACTGTCCTCATGGCTTACGTTCACGTGGGGGTAAAGGTAATATTTAACAAACGTATAAGTAATATTCTGCCAACGAAGGTCTGTATAGTCAAAGCTATGGGTTTTCTAGTAGTCAGTGAGAACTGGACCATAAAGAAGGCTGAGTGCTAAAGAACTGGTGCTTTTGAACTGTGGCGCCGGATCAGACTCTTAAGAGTCCCTTGGACTGCAAGGAGATTTCCCCAGCCTCCAGCAATACTGCTTGCGCTCTCTTCCTCTTGTGTGTTTGTGGCTCAGTCGTGTCCGACTCTTTGTAGACCGTGGACTGTAGCCCGCCAGGCTCCTCTGTCCATGGGATTTTCCAGGCAAGAATACTGGAGTGGGTAGCCTATCCCTTCTCCAGGGGAATCTTCTCGACCCAGGGACTGAACCGGGGTCTCCTGCACTGCAGGCAGACGCTTTATCGTCTGAGCTTCGAGGGACTCCTCTCTCTGTCTTCTGCTAAAAACATCACTCACCACCAGCAGGGGGAGCTCAAACGATAGATTTACCCAGTCTGCTCCCACTCACAAATCACTGTGAGAACAGATTTTCAAATTTAGAGAAAATAAAAGATAGCTGAGTTTGATCCTTCTTTATCCGCATCAAAAGGAGTGAAAAGTTGAACATTCACCTGTTTAAAACAATCCCACGTTGATCCTTTTACACATCTCAGCTTTTCAATTACATAGTTTTTTTCATAACACAAGAATATCTAGATTATAATAGGAGAGATTGTGATGTTTGATTCAATACATCTGTTTTCTTTCCCTGTAATTTGCTTTCGAGGCAGTCAATGAAATCCAACAGAAGAACAAAGAATTAGCATCATATCCATAAAATCTCTTCATCATCACACGTTACCTAGATGCACATCTTGTCTTTGTTCCAGACCTGGAATCTAGTCATCTGTAACATTATCACAGTGCTTACAGTTTTAGTGCAAATTAGATGCTAGCTATTTTTGTTGTATTCTAAGCTACAAAAACAGCTTTTGAGAGGGCATTTATTTGTTCAAGAAATTTTATCGAATATCTATTATTAGCCAGGCAGTGGTGGGGGGAAAGCAGGTATAGAAACTGTCCTCATGGCTTACGTTCACGTGGGGGTAAAGGTAATATTTAACAAACGTATAAGTAATATTCTGCCAACGAAGGTCTGTATAGTCAAAGCTATGGGTTTTCTAGTAGTCAGTGAGAACTGGACCATAAAGAAGGCTGAGTGCTAAAGAACTGGTGCTTTTGAACTGTGGCGCCGGATCAGACTCTTAAGAGTCCCTTGGACTGCAAGGAGATCAGTCAATCCTAAAGGAAATCAACCCTGAACATTCATTGGAAGGACTGATGCTAAAGCTGAAGCTCCAGTACTTTGTCCACCTGTTGCAAAGAGATGACTCATTTGAAAATACCCTGATGCTGGGAAAGACTGAAGGCAGAAGGAGAAGGTAATCACATAGGATGAGATGCTTGGATGGCATCACTGACTCAATGAGCAGGAGTTTGAGCAAGCTCCAGAAGATGGTGAAGGACAGGGAAGCCTGGCGTGCTGCAGTCGACAGAGTCACAAAGAGTTAGACACCACTGAGCAACTGAACAACAAAAGTAATGTTTAATCCAAAATTTTAATAAATATTTTGAAGAAAAAGCACAGGGTAATTAGAAAAATGATACCAGGAGTGTCTAATTTAGATTGGGTGGCCAGAGGTCTCTGAGGAGCTAGTACTTCTACTGATGATGAAAGAATGTTCTAGACAGAGGAAATACCATGTTCATCTTGAGTCAAGAAAAGACTTGGAGGAGTTTCAAGAAGGCCTGGACTGGAGCCTCACGAGCAAAGGGAACATGGTGCTAGAAGAGGTTAGAGAGGAGGTCAGGGGCCAGGCCATGTAGGAGGCTGTGGGCTATAGGAAGGAGGTTGTATTTTACTTTAAATATAATGGGAGCCATTGAAGAACTCTAAGCACACAAGTGGGTGGTCAGAGTTGTGTTTGTATTAGACCACTCTGGTCATAGAGTGGAAACTTGATTAAAGAGTCTCAAAACTAGAAGCAGGTGATGCATGTTAGTTGAAAGAAACCACCCATTTTGTCGTGAATGGAATGTGACAGTCAGGGCTGGTGGGAAGTTTTAAGAAGCATTCTAGAAAAACAATGGCAGGGCCCATTTCATGGCAAGTTCCAGAACCCGTGGCTTAATCTCTGTTCCCTAGTTCTCTGCCAGCATCAATCATGCCTACGCCTTCAATGAGAATCAGCAACTATAAAAAGCACACCCAAGCAAACAGCAGTGCTGCTTTCCCCTCTCTGAAATGATGTAGAGGCAGTTTTAAAAAAGGAAAGAATCGACCTACTCACATTTCCCAGAAAAGACACGTCTAATTTAAACATGTATATGTGCTTCCTAAAATCGTAAGCCTTGGTTGCACCAGCTGTTAGAATTACAATGGTGCATCAAATGAGGGTAATCAATTTTACACAGATGAGGAAAGATATAATATTTCAAGCCAAGCTTTGGAATTAACTAAATTTACATGCATGTTGTAGTGGAAAGAGCATGGAATGTAATTTCAGAGGACATGGGGTCAATCTTTACTCCACCACTTACAAGTTGTTTCTTTGAGCAATTTACTCAACTTCCCCAAACCTCTGGTTCCCTGAGTATAAAATATAGATAATAATGATATCCATCTCACAAAGAGGTCATAAACATGAAATGAGCAAGTTCAATGCTCAGCTACTTTCTATATCGTTACTTTAAGAATATATAAACTACTAGGCATATAATAAGCTACAAGGAAATATTGTACAGCACAGGGAATATAGTAAACATTTGATAATAGCTATAAGTTGAATATAACCTTTAGAATGTGAATTACTATACTGTATAATTGTAACTTATATAATATTATATATAGCAATCCTTCCATTTTAAAAGAGTGTATTTCCAAAAATTTAATCAAGTTCCTCAAAATAAAACTTTTGTAGAAAAAACAGACATTATTCTAGAAAATTATATTCTCTTC
>SJYC01079889.1:0-26555 GCA_006408675.1 Madoqua kirkii
TATCTTGACGGTTTCTAAGGAAAGACAATTTTAGAAATCATATTATATTTTCCATTTATACGTCAGAATAAGCTAGGTTCTTTTTTTTTTTCTTTTCAAAATGATCTCTTAGTTTTTCTCCATTTCCAAAGTCCATGATATCCCTTTTTCTTTCTTTGTAACTAAGACACCTCTTCGTCTGAAAAACGTTTGCCAGATTTTTGCCACATGTTCTGTTCTGGGCTATGAACACAAGCTCAGTGGGAAGGTTGAAAAGCATTTGGAAATAAAATGAAAAGCACATTCTCACAGGTTTGAGTTTCATGGAAAAGCACAATTCTTTCTGACGTTTCTTATGTAGACAAATAAAGAGCACCGGCCAACATTAGAAGTCAACATTAATGTCGATCAACAATTGACTGTTCACAGGGTCTTGGCAGTGAAGCAGTCACTCAAGACATCTTTTAACACTGTAGAAAACACTGGTCTTGCTTCTAAGAGACTTCAGCTGAAGTCTTCGTCAGTGAGTATCTGAGGAATTCAGCTGCTTCGCATACCCACCTGTCTCCATGACACACACAGTTTTACAACTTTCAAAGCACCTCCGAAATTGAGGTGCTAAAGATCTCGCTAACATGACCCCCTCCTCCACTGTTTTAGTTTGCCACTAGCATGAATGAACCTTCAGCCAAAAAGCTACCACAATTGTACAGCTTTACAAGCAAAGGAAAAATAGAGATGAAAACGCCTAAAGGAAAAAGGTGAATGAAAGTAAAACTGTCCTCCTAAATGAGAAGGATAATAATGTTATTAGTGTTTGGAATAGTGTTTACTTCATCTGTCTATGAAAAGAGAGATTATTAATTAATAGCATAAAAATCATTCTAGACAAGCTTGCTAATTTTTGCTTGTCATTTTATCTTATTCTCTCATTGGTAAATCCTGTTTCCCGAAAAGATTATTCATGGCTTTCAGGTCAGTTTGTAAACAAATTTTTATTTGTGGTGTGTCTGTTTTTAATCAATGTCTGTCATTCCCACTAGACCATAAGCTCCAGGAGGTCAGGGATCGTTTCCACATTACTCACCACTCTAACCTCAGCACCAAATACAGTGCCAGACCCAGTAACTTCTCAGTAAATGTTTATTCAATAAATAAGTAAATATCCCTTTTATAGCACTCTGGTGCCTGGCACAGCTTAAATCTGTAATAATAGTCAATAAATTCTTATTGAACTAGATTAAGAGGAGAGCCTTAAGGAAGGTGGTTTTGGAATTGCAAATTTACCCATAAAACCACTGAAATAATAATTATAAGTCATCTGTAACCTTCCTTCAGGCATGTGCTTAATTCAATGCAATTTTGTTAAACTCAATTCCAGTTGTAGCTTTTCTTTTTTTCCATACTCTAAATTAGTAAACATATTTCTCTTCAACAAAAAGCATATGAGTCAGACTTCTCTCTCCTGCAAATGAGTTATTCCCCGAGCTATTCAAAATTATTAAACAGTGAGGTTATGTCAAATTCCCCTTGATAAGTGATTAGCCTTAGTGTTGAAAACTAAGAATATGTAAAAGTAGACACAGACCATGATTAACCAACCAGGTAGCAATTGCTCAATAGCCATATTTCTCCTGAAGAGTCTTTCTGGCTAAGCCACTGAGCCAAACAATGCTTCCAATCACAGAGATGCAGCCTCAGTGTTTCCCTGACATCTGCTTCATACCCACAATGATGTCAACACATGTGCGTGGTGTTTGACTCTGTGCTACACAGTCTCCTGGGAGCAGCCTCTCTGGGCTTTCTTTCAATGCCCTTTTTCTTTCTTTCTTTTTTTAAGACTTATTTATTTTTTGATGCACTGGGTCTTCGTGGCTGTGTGCAGGCTTTCTCCAGTTGCAGCAAACGGCGGCTTCCCTCCAGTTGCGGTAGGTGCAGGCGCCTCGCTGAGACGGCGCATCTTGTTGCAGAGCACAGGCTCCGGGACACGCAGGCTTCGCTAGCTGTGGCGCTTAGTTGCTCCACAACACGTGGAATCTCCCCAGGCCAGGGGTGAAGGAGTTTGACTACACAGGCTCAGGATCAGCTTGCTAGAATCCCAGATCGAACATTCGCCAGCCGTGTGATCTTGAGACCCAGCCTCCCCTAGTTGCAGCAAACGGCGGCTTCCCTCCAGTTGCGGTAGGTGCAGGCGCCTCGCTGAGACGGCGCATCTTGTTGCAGAGCACAGGCTCCGGGACACGCAGGCTTCGCTAGCTGTGGCGCTTAGTTGCTCCACAACACGTGGAATCTCCCCAGGCCAGGGGTGAAGGAGTTTGACTACACAGGCTCAGGATCAGCTTGCTAGAATCCCAGATCGAACATTCGCCAGCCGTGTGATCTTGAGACCCAGCCTCCCCATCTACACAGGCATATCTCGTTTTATTACACTTTGCAGATATTGCTTTTTTTTTTTTTTTCCTTACAAATGAAGGTTTGTGACAACTCTATGTCAAGCCAGTCTATCAGCACTGTTTTTCCTACCGCATTTGCTCACTTCATGTCTCTGTGTCACATTTCGGTAATTCTTGCAATATTTCAAACTTTTTCATTATTGTTTTGTTTGTTATGGTGATGTTTAATTAGAGATCTTTGATGTTACTGTTGTGGTTGTTTTGGGTATATGAACCATGCCCATTTGAGAATGTGAATTTGATTGTTAAACAACACAGGATTTAGACTGTTACATAAATCTAGTTGGCAAAGCAACAGCAGGATCTGAGAAGATTTATCCCGGTTTTTGAAAGAAGCTTTACTTGTGGGTAAATGCTATAAGCAAACAACAATACAAGCTACAGCGAAATTGCTCGTGAAAGGAGGAGACAATTGATGATTCAAACTTCACTGTTGTCTTATTTTAAGAAATTTCCACAGCCATGCCAACCTTCAGCAAAACCATCCTAATCAGTCAGAAGCCATCACACTAAGACAAGATCCTCCACCAGCAAAAAGATTATGAATCACTGAAGATTCAGATGATGGTTACCATCTTTTAGCAATAAAGTATTTTTTAATTAAGGTATGTACATCAGCTTTTTATACATAATGTTATTGCACACTTCATAGACTACAGTATGATATAAACATAATTTTTATATACTGGGAAACCAAAAAATTTGTGTGACTTATTTTATTGCAGTCATCTGGAACTTAACCCACATCTCCAAGTAATATGGGATATCTACAAAGTGGAGAAGCAAACAGCATCTATCTCACAGAGTTGTTCTGAGGATTAAATGAGATAAAGCTTGTAAAATGCTTAGAACATTGCCTGATGGATAGTCAATAAATTTAAGATATTTATCTACCATTACTTCCTCCACAATTTCACCAATTACCATACTGACAGCCATTGCCTCTCAATATCGGTATCAGCCATGACCATCCCATCAACTAGAATTTTCAAATATAAGGACATCCAGTCCTCCCAATCTGAAGCACCAACCTGGGCCACACTAACTCAAAAAACACAAATCTGGACTCTTCTTTCCCAAATCTGCTCATTTTTCTAATAGCACCACCTTTCTCCCAACCAGTCAGCTTGGATACTGGTCTGTTGTATTCGTCTAGCTGGAATACCCAGCCTGTAATACAGCCCAGTAAGTATACACTGGGCTTTCTGCCACCTTCTCCCTTCAGTTGGCCCCAAGCCCTGAAGTCAAAGTTAGCTTCCTAAGGCATAATTCCTTCCCTACCCATCCATCTACAAAGCATCTGAACTTTAGTTCTCTTCTAACTTTCAGTTTTATAGCTTTGCACAATGAACTTTCTAAAGCCCAAAAGTAAAACAAATTGAATTAATCACAGTTTCCCAAATAGGTGCTAAGATTTTCTGCCCCATCCCTTTGTTTATACTGTTCCCTGCTTTAGAATGTCTTTATCCAATGTCAACTTACTACCCTTCCTCTAGGATCCATCTCAGATACAGTCTGCTCCATAAAGCCTGCCCTGATTCTATGAATAGCTGGACATATCCCTCCTGCCTCCAAACTCCTATCACCTCTGAACTTCTAACAGACTTCCCATACACTGCACTCTATTACAGTTCTTTGTCTAAACCTTGCAGTCTCCTTGCCAAATTGAGAGGTCACAAAGTGTATATTGAGCAGGGTCATACTTAGCGAAGTTTTTCAAGTTAATTTGAGTATCAATTTCCTTACCTATGGGATAGAGAGAATTAACTATCATGAAGACAAAAAAATAAAAGCTAGTGTTAATAGTATTAGTGGAAGATAATATTTTCCCATTATAAGTGGAAAACTGCCACAATTTGGTAAAAAGTATATATGCAGTTAGAACACTGAAATGAAATAGATAAAATGTTAACAGCTCTTGTCTTCAAGAGACAGGTTTTAATTTTGTTCTATAATTGTTTATTTTCAGTATTTCTACAACTATTTTGTATTTCTCTTGTAACTGACCCAGCAGAGAAACATTTATAGAATGTCTTTTCTTGTTCACTTGCTTCGGTTGTGTCTGACTTTGCAACCTTATGGACTGTAGCCCACCAAGCTCCTCTGTCCACAGGATTTTCCTGGCAAGAATACTAGAGTAGGTTGCCATTCTCTCCTCCAGGGGATCCTCATGACCCAGGGATTGAACCCGTGTCTCTTGTGTCTCCTGCACTGCAGGCAGATTCTCTACCACTGGGCCACCAGAGAAACCCATAGAATGCTTTAGGATAATACATTATGACCTGATGATACAAAAAGGATCAAGAAAAATGACAGTTTACAAAAGGAAATTTTAAAAAGTTACCTAGGTAATATTATTCACAGAAGGGGGAAAAGGCATCTTCGTCTTCAAAATGCATCAAATTTCAGCCATAATGTGACTGGGAAAGGTTCAAGTAGAATAGAGAACCTTTGAAATCACTTGCCAAAAATATTTGCCATCACAATTGATTAGGATATTATCACAGCTCCTAAGTCTGGGGTTTCTTGAGCCTTGAATCTGATCTGTTGATGAAAGAGAGCAACACAAACACAGAGGCCTCTGCATTAAGCCTGTGATCAAGAATGAATTTATGTCTGGCTCAAATCAAAGACTCTACATCAATAAAGATTTGAATCTGCAAAAGTTCAT
This sequence comes from Madoqua kirkii, assembly GCA_006408675.1. Lineage (NCBI taxonomy): Eukaryota > Metazoa > Chordata > Mammalia > Artiodactyla > Bovidae > Madoqua > Madoqua kirkii. The sequence continues at coordinate 5,104 of SJYC01079889.1, forward strand.
GTTATAGTCAACGCCTTTTTGAAAATTTTTCTCAACTGCAAACCTGACATGCCCCAAAATTAAATTTACTATCTTCTTTACAAAACCTGATCCTCTTCCAGGGCTTGAAAGTGTAGTTTTGGAGTCTAATAGGCCCAGGTAAGGCAGAGCCTGATAGGCTGCCGTCTATGGGGTCCCACAGAGTCAGACATGCTGAAGCGACTTAGCAGCAGCAGCAGGCCATAGATACAATGTCGACTTTGTCAGTTACTTGCAAAGAGATTTTGGAAAGTTATTTAATTTCTCTGAACCTCACTTTCCTTATTTGTTTAAAAGAGGATCCTTATATTTACCTTATTAGTTGTTGAGAGGAATAAATTTTATGAGATGCATTTAAGTAATTTAGCACAGCACTTGGCACAAATAAAGACTCAAAAATGGTAAAAAAAAAAAAAAAAAAAAAGTTTTTTGGTAAATAATTATCTTCTACCTAATCTCCGAGGCTAAAGGCAACAAAGACATTACAAGAATTCCGTTTCCTCTAAGTACCACAGACACCAAGTTCTGCGGCTTCTGCCCCTGAAATATCTCAGGAATCTAACAGCTACTACTTTGCCACATCCAGTGCTCCATGCTGATTGTGGCGTTTGTCACCTCTTGCTCAAATCTGCATACACTCAAATCAGTTGTAGCTTCTGACTCCTGCTCCCACAGTGCTCTGCGCTGACTTTAAAGTTCCTCTGTTTCCAAAGATAAAATGTGACAGCATCATTCCCCTGCTTAAAGACGCCCTGGTCCCCTGTTGTACCCAGGATCAACCCCAAGCATAATAAATGGCACATCACACATTTTCCACAATCTCTCTGTCTCAGTGTGTCTTTCCAGCACCTCTTTCTGCCAGTTTCCCAAGCCTACACATCTTCACCCTAAACTAGAGCCAGGCTAATCACCATCTAAGAATTACCTTTTGTCCTCATCAAACTCCCAAGGATGGCCTTTCACTCTTCTTCCCTAACAAACTCCTGTTGAACCTTCAAGAACTTGCTTCAGACATCACCTTTTCTATGAAGCCTTTCTGTGAGGCAAAGTTAGTTCCTCCCTCCTTATTACCCTAACAGCATTTTTTTATCCCTGTTATTATCCTGCATTTTACTTATCTGTTTTCTGTGTCTGTCTTCTCAACTCAGTGGTGAATTACTTGAAAGCACCATATGCATTTATCCCCATGTTTCCAGTGTTTGGCACCTACTGAATGTGCAGTAGATGTCTGCAGATAAATACATTCTAATTAAAACTAATAATTTTCTGGTAGTCATGTAGTGATGTGAGAGTTGCACCATAAGGAAGGCCGAGCGCTGAAGAACTGATGCCTTTGAACTGGGGTGCTGGAGAAGACTCTTGAGAGTTCCTTGGACTACAAGAAGATCAAACCAGTCAATACTAAAGAAAATTAACCCTGAATATTCACTGGAAGGACTGATGCTGAAGCTGAAGCCCCAATACTTTGACCACCTGATGAGAAGAGCCAACTCATTGGAAAAGACCTTGATGCTGGGAAAGATTGAATGCAAGAGGAGAAGGGGATGGCAGAGGTTGAGATGGTTAGATAGCACTACCAACTCAATGGACATGAGTTTGAACAAACTGTAGGAGATAGTGAAGGACAGGGAATCCTGGTGTGCTGCAGTTCATGGGGTCGCAAAGAGTTGGACACTACTTAGCAACTGAACAACAGCTACAATTAAAACTGGGAATTGAAGATTTATTAAAAGTAGAAACTGAGGCCTAATAAGTGTAACTCAGACTATTATACTAGCAAATGTCCCTAACCAAGGTAATCTCAAAATTTTATGAAACTCTCTACTTTCTTGTGAAACCACAGTAAATGTTCAAAGTGCCATGTCATTAGCAAAAGAAAAAAATGAAAAGTTTATTTGCCTGTTTCAATCCTCCTAGCTCCATACAGTTGAACAAATTTTCTCAAGGAAAACTTTAAGAAAAGAATGGAAAGCTCCTTATTATTACCATATATTAAGTGTTCACTGCATGGAAGGCCCTGTAATACATCAGGTCTCATTTGCTAGCAAGCTCTGCAGACATGGTACAACTGTCCTCATCTTGCAGATGAAGAAACTAGGCCTCACAGGTGAAGTTGCTCCAAATCCCACAGCTTATAAATGACAGAGATCTGAACCCTGGCCTGTGAGAACTCAAAACCTATGCTGTGCTGCCACGTCTTGGGGCCCTTCTCATTGGTGACCTAGCCAATGACTGTCATACCATTCCACCCACTCCCAGAGATCCTGATGTGAAGTTAGAGAAGATGGGAGTAGGAAAAAACAGCCAAAGAATGTGAACAAAGGAGAGTGAGGGATGGCAAGAAAAAGACAGGGATCACTTCTTAGAAAATGTATTTAATATATTAATATATTTTTAAAGCTGCAATCAGATTTTTTTCTGCTAAGTACAATCTAAAATCTATGCAAAAGGGAAAAGTCAATGAAACTTACAATCAAAATCTAGTCCTTGTTAAAGAAAAATAAAAATAAACAGGCTCTTTTATTAATCCACAAACCTAACAATACTCAACAAAAAGTTTCTGTAAATTTTAATTGCAGCAATCTGGGCAATGTTTTATTATGACTCATTGACTTGAGCCACAAAGTTTGTGCAATATAATTTGCCCTGCTTTATGAGACTGTAACTGCGGTGAAATGCTACTATGATGTGTACTCAATTAAAATGCACTAGACTTATCAAAATAAAGCATTTGGGGAAATAGCGTGCTCTGAATTTGTTTGCTTTCCTTTGTAAATTTGACATGTCCATGAAATAAAACCCATAAATTTGTTCTTCTATGTGAGCTGAACAATTCCTTCTTACTTTTTACTATCTGTTCAACACCTCTGTTTTTTCTTTCCCGAAATGTGTTTCCCATTCATTATTAATCCTCTAGTGTTTGAGAGAGAGAGAGCTCCTAATATATAGAATGGTGTCTACCAGCTACTCTACAGATATATGTGTACCCAGAGGAAGAAACAGGAAGCTGTGCCCTGTACTCTGCAAAGGGGGACGTGTCCAGTAACAGTGCTCACTCATCTGAGCTGACCACTTCGCTTTGGGTTTTACTTGCAATGGAACTTCCTACCTTTGCCTCATCCAGTGCTCCTTTTTCCTGTCTTTCTTCTAAAAATCATTTATGAGATGACTATTGCAAAGTTTATTGATGATTTATAGGTGTATAATCCCTTTGCCAAAAATCTCAAGGTCACAGGTGCTATAAATGCAGAATATGGGGTGATTTTAAAATTGAGAATAATAGCCCACACATTGTCTAAAATATTTAGAACAATGGCCCCATGTATTTTATAAAAACCCACTCGAGTCTGAGGAACCAGCCTGCAATCAACCACATCAACATTCCTGCAGCAAACTGAGCAAATAATAACATGAAATGGGGGAAATAAATATAAACAAATTCATCTGTTCCATTAACACTGTGCTACCAAATTTGTTTCGGAAAACCTTTCCTTTTGCAGAGCTCACTGGGTTTCAGAATTACAATTGAGAGAGAAGAGATCTGAATATACTCTAGCATGAGGCCTAGGGAGAGGCATCTCTGCCAATGGAAACCTGCCAGGATCTCATCATTTGGAAGCATGGTGCAGGCTCTGTCTGAGCATGTGGACATGACAGATGGTTAAAAATTCTAAAAGTGTAGTTCTAAAGAAATCATAAAAAGAGTCATCACAATGGGTATAAGGAAGAGTCTGTCTGTATACTAAGGGGATTGCTATTGCTATTGCTAAGTCACTTCAGTCATGTCTGACTCTGTGCAACCCCATAGACGGCAGGCCACCAGGCTCCCCCATCCCTGGGATTCTCCAGGCAAGAACACTGGAGTGGGTTGCCATTTCCTTCTCCAATGCGTGAAAGCAAAAGGTGAAAGTGAAGTCACTCAGTCATGTTCGACTTAGCGACCCCATAGACTGCAGCCTACCAGGCTCCTCTGTCCACGGGATTTTCCAGGCAAGAGTACTGGAGTGGGGTGCCATTGCCTTCTCCGTATACTAAGGGGATATTCAGCAGAATTTGAAAAGCATAGGAGTAAACAAGAAAATAATTTAATTACATTTTATTATTTTTCCTCATTAATCTTATTCTTAGTTTGAAAAGAAAATCTCCTCCTGGTTTACATGTGAGTTTGGACACATGTTCCCAGAAAGTAGGGGGCCACCAGCAGACTATGTTCACTGTCACACTCGAAATGAAACAAGGAAATCAAAATGAGCCACAGAATTATAATACCATGTACCACTGCCCTTTCTTTTAGCATGTTGTGAACATGTGGATATATTTAAAGGTTTCCTTTATGTTGGATAATATCAAAGGCAGATCCGATTGATATTATATAATAGGCTGCTTCAAAGTAATGAATTAGCTGAATGAATGCTTTCTTGCTAAATAAATAATTCTGAAAGAAAATAGAGCTTTATTCTTAAATCCCTCTCCTTTCTCAATTAGTTAGACTTTGTCGGTAAAAGGAAGTGAAGAAATTCAGCATAAGCCTGATTATATCATGAATGTAAAATGAGCAGGACAAATATGGACTCTATACTCTTTCAAACAAGTTAAATAAGTCCATAATAGCCCACCAGTTGTGTAAACACAATTTCACTATACTTGTAAAAGAAATATTGACTTACCTGTTAACTTAAATTATCCTGGCATGCTTCAACTAAGCTTATTAGTAATTCATGTGGTGTACACGAATGTTTTTAGTTGTGGACTTTTATCAAAGATTAAAGAATTAGGAAATCATCTGTTTAGCAAGCCCAGAAACACGTACCAGACTGTACTTTACCAGAGCTGACTTTAGGAACTTAGTCTAAGGACTACAAAGGGATTACAGTCCTGGCTTGAGATATTCCCATTACACACCAACTCATTAACAGTCAGATACCTTCCAAAATCATGAATAATACAAACATCTCACCCAGACAAAACACCAAATGGAGCTACCTCACCCTACTAACATTATTACATGTAAGGGGTGCAGTTGTTTTCCTCTGATGTATCACCAGTATGTGTGTGTGTAACTGGTTGTTGAGAGAAACTTGAAATATATATATATATTAAGGTGGAAGAGTTGAATATATACTTGTCCCTACTGTTCACATAAAAACACACCATTTTCTGCTCCAACTGGTTCCAGTGACAGTCCAAAAAGATTTTAGTTGTTTTCTTTACCAAAATATGTGAATTTTTTTCTCAATAAAACAAGTCTAAGATTCTATGCAGCTTGAGTCTCTGTATGTTTAGAATTTCCAAGGGATTAGGGAAAGGGTACAGGGGCTTCCCAGGTGGCGCTAGTAGTAAAGAATCCACCTGCCACTGCAGGAGATATAAGAGATACGAGTTTGAGTTTGATCCCTGGGTAGGGAAGATCCCCTGGAGAAGGACATGGCAACCCATTCCAGTATTCCTGTCCACTACTAGAAACTACTATTCAGAGGCCTTACTAGAACTTTCTTTTTTCTTTGTAGTACACAGGAATCTGCTTTGCTGTAGTTTCATTTTATTAGCTAAGGTAAAGTAATTAACATGTGCATTCAGACAACAAAATTATATTAGAAGAACTATTCTTATTTTCAACTCATATGTTTTGAGGTCTGCAAGACCTTGAATTTCATCAGGTCACACTCAAGTATTCATGTTTCCTGGACTTTTAACTTTCTACTAAGCATCTCTGATTGCAAGTGATCACAGAAAAATCCTTACTCGTTACCTTAACCAACAAGACAAAATAAAATTGACTGGTTCATCCAATTAGGAGGTGATGGTGTAGTAACAGCTTTAAAATCAGACATCTAAAAGAGGACCTTAGGATTTTGCTTTTCTCCTCGCTAACGCTGATGTTCACTTTGTAGTGAGTGAAGTCTCTCCACAAGGCAGAATGGCGGCTCCCCTGAGCTCCAGGCTTCCTGTCCTGAACTCATGGAGCCAGAAAAGAGCCTCTCAGCCCAGGGCTCACGACAAGCCCTCAGATGGTTTCAGGCTGCTCTGCTGGAGTCATATACTTACCCCAGGGGCAGGAAACTGGGACACATGATCGACAGTTCTACCAGAGTCACCTAAGGTTTGGGAAGTGTCTCCCAAAGGAAAAGCGTGACATGCATTAACTAAAAAGAAAGAGGAGAAATGTTGGGCATGTGGAAAGAAAGAAAAAAAATTTTCATTACATCTGGCTTCCTCCAGCATTGCTATCTTTCCCCTTTGTAACTGAGTCAGAAATCCCTCTGCTTTACATAAATTTGTTAACAAGCTTCAATCCCTGAACAGAAGAGGAAAGGCACAGACACAGGTGGGAAATTTACTCTGCTCTAGGCCAAGTTTCAGACATTTCCACGTTTCGAACTCTGTAGGTGAATAACAATCCTTCTTTACAGAGACTTATACAGGCTCATTCTGTGCTTCCGGTCACACACCTAAGACTGTCAGAATCTAGATTCAAATCTAGATCTACCTGATTCATTCAATGACCAAAGTGCTATACTCTTTTTGGAACCCTGAAGTCATAGAAACTATTGACAAAAACCCTTAGTAAGACGGTGGGCACGATCATATTTGGATGCCTACGTTGATAATTCCATCAGTCAGTAAAAATCGGTTAAGTTTCCACTGATTCCATTGATACAGTGAGTCCATTGTAGGAGTCCTCCACATAAAGACAAGTGCCCTAGTCCCTGTCTCCAAAGCTATCACAATAAAGTTGGGAAAGCAAAACACATATGCATTCAAGAAAATTTTAGGGCTCAGTTGTGTGATATTTAAAAGATAACTTTCAATGAGATTCCTAGAAGTTCTGTGCAGAGTCTGTGATCTTCCTGAGACTGCAAGCTCCATGGAAGACAGGTAATTGGGCCACTGTTGTATCACAACTATCGCTGTTCTACAAAGATTTGTTGCTTGATGACTAATATGGACTATGGTTACAGAAGGTTTTACAGAAAAAGTAAGTCTTGAATTGCTTTCTTACAAAATAAGTAATCTGGGGCTAAGTTTTTTTTAAAGGGAAAGAAAATGAGTAATCAGGAGGCATCCTATAAATGTGGAAGGAATGGCTAGGAGAAGCAAGAATTAAAAAATTAGCAAAGGCGGACTGGATAAAGAAGATCTATCACAACACTGTTAATCAGCTATACTCCAATATAAAATTAAAATTAAAAAAAAAAAAAAGCGGAGGTACGGTAGTGGAAGTGATGTGCCAGAGACAAGTGAAGGCCCAAGAAAGAAACAGGCCCTGCACTGATATCCAGAAACCAGGGCTCCCTCACAGTTTTCAGCAGCCACTGGCAAATGTTCCCAGATCTCTGGGCTTCGATGTCTTTATTTGCAAATTAAGAGGATGGGGTATATACAAAGCTTAGCCACTCTCTCCTTCCATCCAATCCAAGGACTCAAGAACTCGCTAATGATGGGATTCATGACAGAAAAGAGCATGTTCAGAATACTGACCTAGGTCCAGGAATCTAGATATTTTTTAAAGTTCCACAGGACATCAGCCAGGTTTGCAGACCACTTCTTAAACAAAGGAGAGTAAATACACACAACGACAAAAATCTTTCCAGCTGTAAAATTCAGTTTATATGGGAAACTCAGCAGGATGAACTAAGTGGAAGAAGGCTGAGAGGCCTTCAAAGCCATAAGCGTTCTCCCTCTTCATGAAACCAGCAGGCATTGTGCCCAGAGTGAAAACTGTGCATTTTTGTGAGTTGAAGTGGCAGGCTTGGGCCGTAACGTTCTCAGCCACTCACTGGGGTCTGCAGACGTCGATGGGTTCCGCACCGAGGCCTTCTCCCAGGGAAGCCCTGCGTCCTTGTCCTCCTTGCTCCTGCAGGTTCACTGCAGGTCGCTTTTGAAGAGTATGAGAGGTCGCAATTTGCACTGACAATGGTTCTCACATCTGGGTTGGGACTGCACTTATTTAGAAAACCCTGGGACATTTTAGGATGAAAAGACAGCCGAACAAAAGCAAACATCTGTCCTGCATTGCTTCACTAAAGGTGACTTCCAGAGGATCCCAATCACTTTTTAAAAAAGTCACTTGCACATCTAACCCCATGGGTTAGACAACACTGGAGAGCTTGCTCACGAGCAGTATTTATTTAGCGATTAGCCCAGCGTTTCGGTTTTAGGGCAAAAGGCGAGCCAGATCAGGCGGCTTGAGGTAAGGATCCAAAAGGTCACCCATCTTCTGCCTCTGGATTGGATTTTTTTTTTTTTCTTTTTCCCCCTTAGGTACTCCACGTAGCCCCTCCATTCTCGGAAGTGGGCTTTGGGGAAGCGTGCAGCATCCTTCGGCCCCTGCGTGTGTCCGTCTGTACCCGTCTGAAGCAGGTCCCTTTCGGCACTCGGCTCCGGGCGGCCCGCATCCTGCAGCGGCTGCAGCCAGGGCCGCTCCTGGACCCCGCGCGGCGGCAGGGACCCGGCCGGGCCCCGCGGCGCTTCTCCTCGGCGGCCCCGCGCTGCCCGCGCCCGCGGAGCCGCAGAAGCCCGCCGAGCTGCGCCTGGCGCGCCACGGTCTGCAGCCCGGCCGACCCTCCCCTCTCGCCGCCGAGGTCCCGCTGCCCGGGGACCATGGACACCTCCTCGGTCGGCGTTCTCCTGTCCTTGCCGGTCCTGCTGCAGCTGGCGGCCGGGGGCGGCTCGCCCAGGCCCGGCACGCTGCTGCGGGGGTGCCCCGCGCACTGTCAGTGCGAGCCGGACGGCAGGATGCTGCTCAGGGTGGACTGCTCCGACCTGGGGCTTTCGGAGCTGCCCTCCAACATCAGTGTCTTCACTTCCTACCTGTAAGTGCGCCCCGGCTCTGCTTCGGGAAGCGAGCAGAGGGAGGGAGGGAGGCAGGCGGGCCCTGCACCCGTCTTGGGGGCTCTTCGGCTCCCGCGTGCTCTCGAGGGGGCGGACGAAGTTGCCAAGGGCGGCTTGGTCAGGCGTGTTTGGGACCCTGGGAAACGCACATGTCTTGGGGTAGCGCGCCGACACTTCCTGGGCCCTGCAGAGAAACGGCGGCTCCAAGTGCAACCCCGGCGAAAGCGCTGGTGCGCTGCAGCTTTGCGGTCCAGATCTAGGCAGGTCGCCGCGCGAATTCCTCCGAGCGCAGGCATCTGTCTGCAATGTGAACATCTGTGCCCCGAACCTGGAACCCAAGGGCAGGCTGCCCAATTTGTCCCTGACCCGACCTCCGCCTCCTTGACCCGTCACGTTCCGCGAAGAGATGGGCCGGAAAAAGTTTCCCCAAAGGAGAACTGCAACTTGTCCGGCTCAAAAGGAACTTACTCTTCATCCCTTGCGCGGTCGCGTGATGTAACCTTTTTCTGTTCCGTTCTGTTCTTTCTAGCCCTACCCCCCCCCCTTTTTTTAATGAAGTGATTAAAATGTGGCAACCACAAACCCAGATTAGAGCTGCCAGAACGTTATCTTTACCTTTGGCTGCCCGAGCCGCCCTTTGAAGTGCCCGCGGCCACTTTGTAATCTTTAACCATCTCCTCCTCCCGGGGAGGAAAGGGAAGTGGGTTTAAGGCGGCGGAGAGGGTAAACAGCGGCGCCCACACCCAAGTGGAGACTTGAAGCTCTCTGTCATCCCTCGGGGATCCTACCACCCCGTCTCCCACCCCGCCTCTCCCGCCCCCCATCACAGCCTCCAAAGCCCCAGTTGCCGAGACGAGGCAGCGGCTCGTTTCTTAATTTTGTCTCCGGAAAATCCAGGCCTGGAGGGTAACAGGTGGCTGGGTGGATGAGGTGACCCAAGGGGACCCCGATTCTTGGGAACCGAGGCGACAACTGTCCATCTCCCCATCTGAGGCTCGCTTCCTTCGGGCAGAGAGACCAGGGGTCGGGACCACTCGGGAAAAGAGGCACTCGTGACTGCAAGGTTACACGTCTGGGTTTTAACTCCAGGCACACCGGTGAACACACCCCAAACCCTGGCAGTCCCAGTTTCGGCTTCTCTGATGTACCTTGGCAGGAGCAAACTGGAATGTTTGTGAACTCAGTCTTTCCTCTGTTTAGCTGTTTTCTGGAGGGAAGAAACATGAAGAGGCTTGCACAACGCTTTACACTAGATAGTGATTCTTTTTCTAGAGACAGTGAGGGGGGAAAAAATTCTTTTTTGCTTGCTTTGATTTTGTGTTGAAAAGGAGGGATTATCCTGCTAGATTTTAGTATTAGTAGGTGGCAGTTCCCCTCCTCACCTACCATAAAACTATTTTGGCTCCTTTCCTTATCTGAAAAGATTATAGAATTAATCTATTTCCCCACAAGGCTTCCCTTCAGTGGCCCTCACTGCATGATGCAGTGATATTTTTACAGCAATGGAAATCCACTCCCCTAAGTGATCATTCTCTTAAGAACTCACATTTCCTCCTCCTAAACAGCTCTCTGTACTATAAAGCAGTTTGTACTGTTTGCCTCCAGTCTCTGGATTTAACTACCAAGTTTAGTGTTTCGAGAATCACGTATCTTGTGCGTGGTGCATTTCTGCTGGTGGCTGGCAGCTGCATTCAAGAGCCTAGAACTGCTCTTGCCTGTCACCCTGAAGAAACTGGTTATATACGAGGGAGGTGTGCAATCCCCGCAAACTCTATTTAAATCATACAGTTGTTAGAAAACTCCTTAAGCATACAGAAAATAAATGTCAGGACTTTTTTTTTCCCTCTCATTTGTTAGACTTCTGTTACTAAAAGTTGGCATAAAATACCGCTTCCAGTCATTTCCCTCATACCTCAGATGCGTTTAACTACTTCCTCCCCGTGCTGGGGAGATCTGACTGCCACTGTTTCCTGTCTGGCTATCATTATAGATACTCCCTCAGAGTTAAGATACCATTAGGAAGTTAATTGTCAGCTTTCTCTCGTGCTGTTGATGACAGCCTATATCCGGCCTAAAGCGAAATTTCTCAGTGTTTTATATAATATTAAAACCCAACGTGTCTGTGAAAAGTGTCACAGTGAATGCCAAATACTTGTATATAATGGTTAACTTTTCAGGGAATGTGAGGACTAAATGTAGAAATCAACCCTGAAGTAAATAACCAGACTGATGTTGTCCATAATAAGCAATTTTAGAATCTGGTCTCCATATCTAAGACATAATGTAAAATTCTTTTTTGCTTGCTTTGATTTTGTGTTGAAAAGGAGGGATTATCCTGCTAGATTTTAGTATTAGTAGGTGGCAGTTCCCCTCCTCACCTACCATAAAACTATTTTGGCTCCTTTCCTTATCTGAAAAGATTATAGAATTAATCTATTTCCCCACAAGGCTTCCCTTCAGTGGCCCTCACTGCATGATGCAGTGATATTTTTACAGCAATGGAATCCACTCCCCTAAGTGATCATTCTCTTAAGAACTCACATTTCCTCCTCCTAAGCAGCTCTCTGTACTATAAAGCAGTTTGTACTGTTTGCCTCCAGTCTCTGGATTTAACTACCAAGTTTAGTGTTTCGAGAATCACGTATCTTGTGCGTGGTGCATTTCTGCTGGTGGCTGGCAGCTGCATTCAAGAGCCTAGAACTGCTCTTGCCTGTCACCCTGAAGAAACTGGTTATATACGAGGGAGGTGTGCAATCCCCGCAAACTCTATTTAAATCATACAGTTGTTAGAAAACTCCTTAAGCATACAGAAAATAAATGTCAGGACTTTTTTTTTCCCTCTCATTTGTTAGACTTCTGTTACTAAAAGTTGGCATAAAATACCGCTTCCAGTCATTTCCCTCATACCTCAGATGCGTTTAACTACTTCCTCCCCGTGCTGGGGAGATCTGACTGCCACTGTTTCCTGTCTGGCTATCATTATAGATACTCCCTCAGAGTTAAGATACCATTAGGAAGTTAATTGTCAGCTTTCTCTCGTGCTGTTGATGACAGCCTATATCCGGCCTAAAGCGAAATTTCTCAGTGTTTTATATAATATTAAAACCCAACGTGTCTGTGAAAAGTGTCACAGTGAATGCCAAATACTTGTATATAATGGTTAACTTTTCAGGGAATGTGAGGACTAAATGTAGAAATCAACCCTGAAGTAAATAACCAGACTGATGTTGTCCATAATAAGCAATTTTAGAATCTGGTCTCCATATCTAAGACATAATGCCAGAGGCCACTGGATGCTCTGGCTTAGTGGCTTGAGGGGTTTGGGGCTTGAGGGGTTTGTTTTGACAGCCTCAGGAACTCTGGTGACAGGAAGGGCAGACGGTGCCCTCTTTTGGTTACACCTAGCATTAAGTGACCATTTCTCCTTCGCTTGTGCACTCACACCCTGAAAGAGAAATCTTTATTTATTCATATCTGAATAAATAAGCTTGTATTTTACCGGTTATATTATTTTAAGAGATGACTCTTTTTGCTCTTGAAAAGGAACGTGAAGTTATAGCCCGGCTCCACGGAGGGTCCAGTGGTAATGAAGCTCTGATGAGAAAGTTACTGTGTGCAGAGACTAACTACTATCTCTTATTGTTTGTACTAAGTTATCATCATTTCTCTGAGTTAAAATGTTATCTCTTAATCTTCCTCCCCTCCCCAGAAGAGAACAAGCATTCCATTTTCTTCAAACAGCTTGATGGTTGCAAGTTGCAGCCCTACACATTTGGCAAATAGATTTGCCACAATCTGATAACTGGCTAGTCCAACCCGTAGGTAAGGAAAGTTTCCTAAACCTCTTTATAGGAGGTTAGAGTTATTTTTGTACAGTTTTATAATCTTTCTTCCCTAGAAAAGCTAAACGTTAAGCCAGTCCAAACATTAATATTAACTCTCTTTTCTTACTGAACTGCATTCTCCGGTGAATCTGTAATTGGACCACTGCACATGCGTGGTAGAGGCACTGGAAATTTTCAACCTTAACCTCTCTCTCTTATTCTCTCTACCACTAATTGTGTTCACCCAGCAAAAAATAAGGAACACACCAAGATTAAGACATAAAAACAGACAATAACTGTTTCCAATGTTTAATACATCTCAACCTACCAGTAGTGATCTGTCAGAAATGAAGTAGCTCTAGCATCTAATCTTATAGATAAGTTGTTGTAATGCATCAAATTGGACATTTTTGCTAATAGGGTCTTAGAAGTAAGCTCCTGTACTGCTTTGATATATCTTTCATCCAGTTAGTGTAGTATCCAAATAGAAAACTAAATCCTAATGAACTTCCTAATATAATAAGTGTACTTTTCTTTGACAGTCATTTTATTTTTAAATGAAAACTGAGTTTTTTCCTGCAATTGCTTAAAAACGTGAACATTTCAGCCACGGGCAAATACATGTCACATGAAACAAAGTTATCAGGAGAAAGAATTTTTTTTTAAATTTTATCGATTTGGTTACTTTTCTATATGTAACTTTCTAACAAAATTTAATTTTACACACAATTGGTAAAACTAGTTTTAATAAAAACCAATCAACCCCCCCCCCACCCCGGTTATAACTAATTGGCGACAGCCATGGTGTCATACATGTATTCAAAGCATTTAAGATACACTTTCAAATTTAAAGAACCTTTTCAGAATCTTCCATGAAAATTGTTTAATATGTTTCTACTTCCCTTCAAGCAAAGAAAACTATTTTAAATGAAGGAAATTTTTGTACTTTTGGTTGCAGAAGCCTTAATTGTTACAACAGTCTTAAAATTTACGTCAGTTGCAAACTATAGTGTGCTCTACAACATACTTGCAAACTTCATTTAAAATATAATGATATCAGTGACTTTTCTGCATTTTAATATTCTTTCTTTTTCTCCAGGATGTCTGGGTTTTCCTAGTAGTGTTTTTGTTATGGGGGATAATTATTGAAACTAGTTGACTGAGTTCGTCTGAGTGATTTTTTATTTTTTGAGATAGTGCTTCTAATTCAAGCAATCTTAATGGCGTAGATTTACAAAAAAGTATTTTATTGACTATGTTCAACACATACATGGCAAAGTTTATGTGACAATAATGAATTTTACATATAATTAGCATAATCTTCAATCAGATTTTCAATCTTTTCTCTCTTTACATGTTTTCTTCAAAGTAAAGGTGGAGTTCTGATCAGCAACAAAAGTGGCAATCACAAATGAGTTATTAATAGAAGATTGGAATCAAAAACTAACCTTTGTAATTAAGTAAAACTATATTTTAATAATGAAACCATTCCTACTTGATGTGCTTGAAAAAGCTTAGAAACACAAAACTAGCCTGTAATATCTCAGAGTCAAGTTTTGAACTGTTTGATAGTTTTTAATTTCCAAAGTATGTAACTGTCAAAGGTATAGACATAATATCCAAGTAAACAATTAGCTGTCATAAAATTAAAGACATTGCAGAATATTTACAGTTTTACAACTGGCACCTAATATCTACTTACTTTAATAAAACATTTTTATATTTCTTCTATTGAATTTATACATGGAAGTCATTTTAGCTATAAATTTAAATATGTTTCCCATTAAACCAAATCATGTACCATAAGTTAGAAATGAAAACCAGTAGTGAGCACTGCATTGAACAATTTTGTCAAGTAATTCTTTTGGTTTTATTCACTTATTTATATAAATTTAGAATAATGCTAAATGGAACATTTCCTTGTGGACACCCCACAAATGGATATTTCTGATAAATTGAATTCTTCATGAGAAGGCAAATTCCTTCCTATGAGATTCAACGTCCTCACTCCCGTTGCAATGTTTCACTTTATACAGTCTGATTTTGTAGTAGAAAGATGAGTCAGACTGGCATTAGAGTCACTGCTGATAGATTACTTATCAAAAATAACAAGCTGGTAATTTAGTCCTATTGCTATTTTTTATGTATCTTAGAATTTCATTTGTTAAATTACCCATGAATTCCAACCTACAACTCTGATTCCCAGATTCTATCAGCTTCAAACCACAGTTTTATTCAGTCATTATAGATACCAACTACACATTCAGTTTCACTCATGGAACTCCTTAGCTATGGGAAAAGGAGACACTGCGTACGCTATAAGGTGGAATGTTTCATAAATGTCTTCATAATGCAAAATTATTTTGTTTCTCCATAGGAAGCAAGTTCATTTTTGAAATCTCTGCCATTTTTTCCCACTTCTTCAAGTTAACTTTTTTTTTTTTTTGCACTGAGTCCAGTGGAAATGTCTTATTTGAAAGTAGTAGGTAGAAGAATGTTAATCATTTGATTTCAAAAAATATATAGAATAATGTTATCTAGTAGTAATATTAAAAGATGGTTAACAGGGTGTTTGAATTAAAAGGTTTAATTTTTAATTAAAAAATCTTTAATTTTAATATATAATTGATCTATAACATTAGTGTCAGGTGTGCAACATAATGATTCAATATTTGTATCAAATCATGATATGATAGCCATAGTAAGTGTAGCTAGCATCCATTAACCACACACTGGGTTAACTAAATATTTTTAAGATGCTTTGGAAGCAGGAGTCCTTTCTCATATCCTCATTCTCAATATTTAAGATGAATTGACACATCATTTATTTGATCAGATGAACTGGCACATTATTTATTTGATTCAGAATGGAGAATTATTTCAAGATTTTTATTTATTCAATATTTAAATCTCAATGTTTAATATGGGTCAGGGAAGCTGGAATTTACTTTGAACATATGCAAAAGAACCATCTATTGTCCATGAAACGATCTTTCTTAAAATCAGATGGATTAATTCTCCAGGAGGTAATGATGGGCTCTCTTTCCTTCAAGGTTTATCTTCCTCCCTAGACTGTGAGCTCCTCCAGGCTAGGAAATTTTTCACTGTATTTCCCAGCTGCTCAGACCAGCACCTGGCAATTAAGGGATGCTCAGTAAATACTTGAGGGGAAGGCGATGGCACCCCACTCCAGTACTCTTGCCTGGAAGATCCTATGGACAGAGGAGCCTGGTAGGCTGCAGTCCATGGGGTCGCACAGAGTTGGACACGACTGAAGTGACTTAGCAGCAGCAGTGAATACCTGTAATGCTGAATTGAATAAAATTGGCTGAACCAGCTGCTGAAATCCCAGTGGCTAAAAGAGCTCAGAGAAAGATGACAATTACTTGTCTGCAAGTAACAGAACAACACAAATCTGCTGGTATCCCACAGTTACAGCTCAGCCCCCTTGGAAATGCAGTTAAATTGTACTTATCTTAAATGATGCTATGAGTTGTTTAACATAGAGACCAGAATTTACATGTCTAAGTTACTTTATTATTGTAATAATTTTCTAACAGCTGACATTTAGATTATTCTTTCTGAGTGCCCGGCATTATGGGGCTACTTTACTCAATCCCATGCCCCTCAAAAACCTTTTGACACAGGTTCTATTCTCATACCTGTCTCGAGTGGCCTGTTAGCTTATTGCAAAACTGTTTCCAAGGCTCAAAATGTTTTAGAGCCTCTTTGAAATTATCTTTTGGGCTAGTTTATCAGAAAACAAGGAAACCAGCCTTCTAATGTTTAGTTATGCCTCACAGTAATTGTAATTAGTGCTGAAATACTTCAGCACATTTTTATTCTTAGGAACATAACTTATGAAGCCCTCATATGAGAAATATTTCTTCAAGGAATACTAGGAAATGTCGTCTTTGGTTTTTGATAAGGTGAGAATAATATTATATAGCTTAAGCCAATATATTAAGTTTAGTAGCTACCTTTTCCTATATCCACAGAAACTATTTCTCTGGTCTCCAAGTCAAAGATAAATTGCAGTGGTGCCCAAGTATTATAAAGAGTGATAACTGACTAATAACTTCCAAGTTGAAAATGAAACTCTTTTTTTCTGTAACCAGATCTATGCATCAAATAAAGTAGCTAACTTCTCTGAAACTATTTCTCAATTCCAAGAGATGTGTATGCATAGAGCTGATTCACTTTGCTGTACAGTAGGAGCTAACACAATATTGCAAAGCAACTGTACTCCAATAAAAATTAATTTTTTTCAAAGAGACATGAACTTTCTTAATAGGCCAATTTTATTTAAGTTTGTGTTTACCTTCAACTGGTAATATAAAGATAAGATGAATTGACACATCATTTATTTGGTTCAGAATAGAGAATTATTTCAAGGTTTTATCTACTTACCAATCACTATGTAAGCTCTGCATGGTTTAACAATTAAGCCAGTGAGACAGACTTCTGTGTAAATTAAAAATCTGGATAAGACAGAGAAAAGTCCCGTCCTTCAAACAAAGAACTGAACTATCCATTTAGTTTCTTCAGTCCTTCAATTCATTTGCTGCTATAAACCTATGTGTTAATCATTTATTATATTAAAGTTGACATCAGAAACCAACAGTTGACCAATTAATTATAAAGCATATCCAGCATAAAGAACACCTCCTCAAGTAAGAACTGATGTTTAGAAAATTTAGGTTACTTTGAGATACAACCTCTAAAAACTCTTACAACAGTATGCTTGACTTCAGTTTTCCATGAATAATAATAGTTTTAAACTTATAGCAGATACAACTACTATATATAAGATAGGTAAGCAACAAGATCCTACTGAATAGCATGGGAGCTATATTCAGTATCTTGTAATAAACCATAATGGAAAAGAATATGAAAAAGCATGTATATGTAAAAATGTATTCAGCAATGCCTAATTGTCAAGTGTCTCGTTTTTAACATATGCACATTTTTCCACGTTCATTTTGTCCTTTGCTACCGGAGTTTGACCTCACCTTCTAACAGAGACTGTGATGGTCAAGGAGAAAGAAAGCCATCTCACATGCATGTTACACACACACACACACACACACACAGCAACACTCCAATAAGAAACAGTTTCCTTTGTGCCAGTTGCTCGGGGGAATGGGTGGAAATGATACACATTGACATGGCATGGCAGTGGAGGGCCAGCCCTTTTCAGGGGAGAGAAGAGGAGCTGCCTGTGAAGGCACCTTCAGTTCACTTCAGAAGCTGAAATGCAGAAGACAATTGTCCTGGCAATGGGAGCCCAGCTCCAGCTGAGAACGCGTGCACCGAGCTGACCTTGCTCTTCAGCCTGCCAGCTGAGATTAAGCTTTCCTCAAGTGGTCCCTTGTTAGTCCAGCCTTTTCCCCAGTGTTGCTCATCTTTCACTACTGGAAGCCAAGTGTTTCAAACTGTTACTCAATTTTGCAGCCAAATTCCTTTATTTTCTCCTCCAGCTCCTCTTCTGCCCTCTCTCTGTCTGTCTCTCTCTCTCTCACACATACACACCAAATGATGACTAAACTTACATGCATGCTTTCCTTTCCCAAGTCCACATTAAGTAGAGAATCTACGAATTTTTGTTTTTCTAAAAAAAAAAAAGCTAGTAAATATTCTTGTGCTCCTTTTTTTTTTTTTTGAAACCTTGATTAAGTAGAACAGGGACCTTTACAAAAGATGGCTCTGCAAAAATAACCTTCCTTTGATCAAAAAAGCCACAAAAGTGTACTTCTCAGGAAAGTACAAAACCACACATGATCTCAAGTGGAAAAAATATAAAGAATTTGCTGAATTTTTAACCTTAGCACATAACAAAGATATTATTTTAAAGTTGGTTGGTTAATGTGGGCTGTGTTAGAACTTTCATTGTGTTGTGTTTGGGTTTACCCAATGTTATTTTAATGAGTTTATTGGTTCGACACACAAAACACCACATGGCGCTTAAAGGTTTTAGGTTATAAATTTTCCTGTGAGGCGCTTACTTGAAGGAACTCTGTTACATAATCCATTGTTCTTTAAATCTATCAGCATAAAAATAACCTTTCACTTTTTATATACATAAAAGATTATTTAGCTATAAAAACCAAATAAAAATTTCCATAGAAGGAGCTACATTCCTTAATCATCTGTTATGTGTATAAATTAAGGTTTTCACAATAAGCATTTATTTCTCTGTGAGTGTTGAATGACTCTACAGGATGAGTTTGGAGTCTTCTAGTAAAGACTGAAAGAAATCTCCCTCTTTATTTTCTCTACTTATTTCCTGTCCTGAAGGGACCCTTAGACCTGCCTGCATTTGGCCATGGATGTACTCTATAATCGGAGAAGGCGATGGCACCCCACTCCAGTACTCTTGTCTGGAAAGTCCCATGGACGGAGGAGCCTGGTGGGCTGCAGTCCATGGGGTCGATAGGAGTCAGACACAACTGAGCGAGTTCCCTTTCACTTTTCAGTTTCATGCATTGGAGAAGGAAATGGCACCCCACTCCAGTGTTCTTGTCTGGAGAATCCCAGGGACGGGGGAGCCTGGTGGGCTGCCATCTATGGGGTCACACAGAGTCGGACATGACTGAAGTGACTTAGCAGCAGCAGTACTCTATAATTAGTGGTGTTAACTGTCCATTAGAATAAAACCTAGAAAAAAGTAGCAAGAGATAACTGCCCATTAGAATAAAACCTAGAAAAAAGTAGCAAGAGAGATGGAAAGAATAAGTGGGGAAATCGGCCACTCAAAGAATCAACCCAGACAGAACAGAGAGAGACAGCAAGCCCCAAACAGAATTCAGCCTCGGATGGTGCCCTTCCCTCAGGTTTCTCTCGATGCTTCTCTATCCCTCTCTATCAGACAGTATCAGAGGAGGACTGAAGGACACATCTCCCTTAATGCAGACACTCTCCCCGGCCAGGACTGCAATCTACAAGATGAAGGGAAGTTTAGAAAGAAGAATCTCGGGGATTAAAGTTATCAACGCTAAGCGCACCAAAATTGGGGTCTTTGATTTTAAGTTGAGGAAGCCACATTACTGTTGCTTTGGTGGGAGACCTGGACTCACTGAAGCCCGCACACCCCAGCAGCTGTTGTTCTCTGGGGCTCTGTGCAGTGGAGTCCAAGAGGAAGTTCAAGATCCTTTTTTCATTGAGTCTTCAAGCTCAAGTAACAAAAGGAAATCCCAGTTGAACCAGATTCTCCCAGGGTGTAAGCCAATCTTATTTGAAGAGCTCAGAAATTTTAGCAACATGATTAACTGACAGGATCCACCTTGCACCCTGAAGCTGCTGACCTTGAGCATAAAGTCCACTGCCTCAAGGTCTTGTAACAGTGAGAAGTGTCAGATGGATACAGTCTGGTCCTGAATAACTATTACATAGTAATCTGAAGCCCCCTTTGCCTTAGCAGTAAGAACTCCTCAGAACACAGTTAATTGTATAAAGGGAAAAGAAAGGCTGATTTGAGGAGATTTATATTAAGTACGGTAAAATTAATTCAGAGGTTGAACTAACTACATTTAGAGTAAATTCTACTGTAAAGAATTAAAAGGATTAATCTTTTATTCACAAATTACCAGAATTACTAAGCTGTATACCTAAGGTCACATTACACAGGACAAAATTGAAATTTAATCATGATTGCTAGAGCATTACCCTAATTGCCCAAATAAACAGAATTAAAATCACTTGGATGGATTGCAGAGGTTTTTGAGGAGTCAAAAGCTATATCTAACCATAGGCTTTAGAACAGAAAAGACCTTCAGTTCAGTTCAGTCGCTTAGTCGTGTCCCACTCTTTGCGACCCCATGAATTGCGGCACGCCAGGCCTCCCTGTCTATCACCAACTCCCGGAGTTCACTCAGGCTCACGTCCATTGAGTCAGTGATGCCATCCAGCCATCTCATCCTCTGTCATCACCTTCTCCTCCTGCCCCCAATCCCTCCCAGCATCAGAATCTTTTCCAATGAGTCAACTCTTCGCATGAGGTGGCCAAAGTACTAGAGTTTCAGCTTTAGCATCATTCCTTCCAAAGAACACCCAGGACTGATCTTTCGAATGGAGTGGTTGGATTTCCTTGCAGTCCAAGGGACTCTCAAGAGTCTTCTCCAACACCACAGTTCAAAAGCATCAATTCTTTGGCGCTCAGCTTTCTTCACAGTCCAGCTCTCACATCCATACACGACTACCGGAAAAACCATAGGACCTTAGAGTGGCCCAACACCTTCATTTTCACAGATGATGAAATTCATGTTCATAAGAGGTAAATAACATGCCCCAAATCACATAGCTGGTGAAAATGGGATTGGAACCCAAGTCTCCCAGAAACTTCAGTTGAATGATTCTTTTTTTCACATTTTTGCGCCAGTGCCAGATACCCAGGTGAATTCTAAATACTCCATTAGTTCTCTAGATGTTGCCAAGTATCCTGTTGTTTATGCATGATATATGTTCATTTCTAGGTGTGTGCTTGAACCTTAACCCAATAAGATTTTGCTCCATTGCAGACACAGATAAAGTTCTCTCTCACCTAAAAATCTGTATGGCAGAGAGAAATAATCAGGTTTAATTTGAGGAATAAACAATGTCCCAAGTTTCAGTTCATGGTCAGTAAACATGTCTTTATTGTCATTTAAATTTCACTTGGGATTTTAATTTGACCAAATTCAGGTTGCCTTCATATCTGTCGTACCTGTTCCCTTTCTCCTCTAGCCCTGAAATTCAGGTTCTCCTGATTTTTTGTGTGGATAACTGTTGCAGTCTCCTGTG